>VXBU01018664.1:45753-77531 GCA_013400315.1 Bombycilla garrulus | reverse complement strand
TCCAGCTATTGTAATATCCCTAATAAAGCGCACTCCAGGTTTTTTTTTTTTTTTTGTACCGGGATGTTTCTAATAAAGCACATCTCAAATTTGGACTATTAGAATGTGTCTAATAAAGTGCAGTGAATCCAAACTCCGGCTGCTTTTTGCTGTTCCCCCCAGAACAGCACAGCCAGGAGCCAGCTCCTGAACAGAGCAGGAGAGGGCACGGCCGTCCCCGAGCGATTGCACTCAGATTTTTGTTAGGGCTGCTCTGACTCTGACTCTCCTCTCTCTTCCCAGAAAATCAACCGGACCCCTTCGGACGAGGAATGCTTCTTTGACCTGTTGAGCAAGTTCCAAAGCAACCGGATGGATGATCAGCGCTGCCCGCTGGAGGAGTGCCCGGCCGAGGCTGCGGAGGCCGCTGCCACGCGGGTCCCTGCCCTGGGAGAGCGGATATGTGAGCATTGACGCGTTCCCAAGTCCCTGCTCCTGTGGGAGTGACGCTGCTCCCGCCACGTGCCTGGCTGTTGTGGTTTGCCGTGCATCCCATGATGTTTTCCCTGAGCCTTGGCTCTCGGAACTTTAGCAGTTCCTTGGTGATCTCCGTTATAATTTAAGGAAGGAAAAAGCATTCTTTTGTAAATGGTTGCCGAGGGAAAGGCTGGAGAATGTGAGCTAAGGTTTGGGGAGTAAATTAACGTGAGAAATGCAAGATACGCTTGGATTTTTTTCAGTGTGGGTCTTTAGGTCTTGGATGTTGAACAGGGAGGCTGGCACAAGGATTTGTGCCACTTCCAGTAGCTCCAGGAGGAAGGTGATGATGGTTATTGCTGAGGGAACTTTGTGAGAACCTGGGGTCTGGGACGTGCAGGGGCCGGGTCAGGCTTTCTCAGGCAAGTTAAAATATTGCTGGTTGTTGTAATAGCGTTGCCATGGAGGAAAAGCTTCTGGATTTTGTACTGTTCTTGGATGGAGTGGTGATGGGTGCTGTGTGAGGACAGAGGAGCCAGAAGGACGGATAAACAGTGGGAAGCTGCTCAGGCAAAGAGCTCAGCCCTAGGAAGGACAGGGATAAATTGAGGAAGGTGCCTGACAAATAGGGCAGGAAAGGCAGAGCTGTGTTTGCACTTGGGTTCTGTGGCTTTTTCAGTGCTCAGGGCCTTTGTTTAAATGTCTAAATGCACAGATCACCCTCACAGCTTAATCACAAGCATAAAGGGCTCAAACCAACTCTTTAACCTGATGGATTTGTTAATCATCAGTTTCCAAATAAATATAAAGAGCAAATGGGAGACGAGACCCCGACACAACTCCCAGAGCTGCAGCTCATGGAGCATGTGCCAGGGCAGGGGCTGAAGCAGAGAAGGTCGGGCTGTGGCAGAAAGGCAGTTTGGCGGTGAGGTGAGGTTTTTATCATCTAAAAATAAGGTGGAAATGAGCATTGCTTTGTCAAGAGATGCATTTCTGACACACAAGTGCATTTGGCTGTAACAGCTGTGTAATTTAGGAGATGGGGTTGAAAATGCAGAGCTTTATAAAGAATGCGTGAGCAGCCCCACATTCTCTTTGGCTCATTTGGGCACTGAGCCTTTTGGCTGTGTTATTTTTGAGGATTCTTTGTGAGCTGAAAGGGAGGAAATTCATCCCTGCGTCAGCACTGAGATTTTCTTGTGTTTCTGCAGCTCCGTGAGCCGGGGCTCTAAGGATTGTGTCGGGAGGCTTGGAGCAGGCTGTGCTCCAGTCCCTGTGCTCAGGGAAGGTAACACCATTTGGGCTGCATTTCTCAGTTTTCCTTTGCTGGTCTCTGTGCAGTGTCTGTTGTTTGGAGCCTTTTCCTACCCAGCAGCTGCAGGAACCAAAGGCTCTTTGCTGCCCAGAGGCATTTCCAAAGGGTCAGTGGTAGGTAGGCAATGTGTACTGGTTCTGGACTGGGAGCCCCAGCAGCAGCACAGCCTGGGCTCTGCTCTGTGGGATAAGAAGCAGAGCCCAGGAGTGTTTTGCTGGTGCTGACGCAGGTCCTGCAGCCCATGACAGCCGCAGTCACCTCGGCAGTGCCACTCCTTGAGCAAACTGCCCAGATTTCTGGGGGGCTTGGAAGGTGCTGCCAGGTGAGAGGCTCAGCCAGGCCTGGGCTTTGCTGGTGGCCTGTGTGCAATTATTCCCAGCTGTTGGGACAGCGTGGGTACCTGTCACAGCCACGGGGACCATCAGGAACTCTGTGCTCACCTGCGATTGCCCAGCTCTGCCTGTGCCTCTTGGTCCAGGTGGAAACCAGAGTGGAATCAGCAGTGCTGGAAAGAGCAGGGATGGCACACAGGCAGTGGTTCAGGCCGGGGCCATTGGATCTCCTGGGCTGAGGAGGCACCTTTGGTGGCCTCCAGGAGCTGCCAAGCACAGGCATGGAGCCCTGCAGGGCACCTTCCAGCAGCCACGCAAGGTGGGTGTGTGAGTTCTGCTTTATCAAGGCACCCGATGCCCCTGCTGGGGTTGTGTGGGCTGGAGAGGAGTTTGGGGAGGGGGATTTGGGCCCCACAGCTCAGCCAGGGCGGTGACCCTGCCCTGTGCTCCTCTCCCCAGCACAGTCCACCCTGATGGCGTCTCCGCAGACAGAGGAGTTCTTCGACCTCATCGCCAGCTCCCAGAGCAGGCGCCTGGATGACCAACGAGCCAACGTGGGCAACCTGCCCGGCCTGCGGATAACCCACAACAACCTGGGCCACCTGCGTGTGGAGGGCGAGGCCCAGGAGCCCGGGGACGAGTTCTTCAACATGCTCATGAAGTGTCAGGTACGGGCGTGGGGCTGGGGGAGCTCTGGCACCTCTGCTCCAGCCAGGAGGGCTGTGCTAACGTCCCTGTCTCCCCTGCAGTCCTCCAGGATCGATGACCAGCGCTGTGCCCCCCCAGACTCCATCCCCCGCGGCCCCACCATGCCCGACGAGGATTTCTTCAGCCTCATCCAGCGCGTCCAGGCCAAACGCATGGACGAGCAGCGTGTGGATCTGGCCTCGGCCCAGGAGGAGGCCGAGGAGGAGCAGCAGAGGCCTGGTTCCAGCTAAGAGCTGGGCTTTGGGCTGGGGGGGTTGTTTCAGCTTTAGTTTGTTTTTAAAAAGGAAAAGCAGAGTAGGTGGTTTGAAGCCCGAGTGCTCCTGCATTCCCACTCTTGTCCTGGGAGCTGCACCTCCATCGTGTTCCTACAGGAGAGCTCCACGGATGGGGGACAGTTTCTAAATAAGGGGCTTTTTTAGGACACTTGGCCACTGTTAACACTGGGCACAGCACCTGGAAGACTTTAGCAGCCCCTTGCTGATCTCCTAAAACCCCAGGAACTTGGAGGAGCCCACGAGGGTAGTTAACTCCAGCATTGATGTCTTTTATTTCCACAACACTTCTATTTAACAGGGAAAAGAAAAACACCTTTTCCATGTTGAAGTGGAAACTTTCCTGTCTTCCCTGACACAAATGGCTCTGGATCTTTCTCTAGAACATCCTGTTCAGCTTTGTTCCTTCTACAGGAGAATGAGCCCAAGTCCTTTAAACTTTACTCCATCCCAGCTGCATCATGGTCCCACACACCTGAGTGTATTTTAGGTTTGCTGAGGACTCTCTGGAGAGCCCTGGACATTCTCTGCTTCCAGCTGCAACCCTGCAGGACCTCCTGAGCAGGGGCAAAGTGGGATTTGTTACCTCTGGAGCCCCCTACAGCCCCGTGGCAGGGGCAGTTCCTGGGCAGGGGGAAGGAGGAAAGAGATTTGTGCCCAAGTGTTCAGCCCACAGCAAGCAGGGACAGCTCTTGGTGCCACTGAGCTGATGTGAGGGTGTCCAGGACAGAACCTGTGCGTGACAGGGCCCTGTTTCAACAGCCAACAAAGCTTTCTGCCCATGGCTCGTCCCTCCTTCCTTCTGTGTCCAACAGGAGCTCGGCCCAATGGCCCTCCCTGCTCGTTTCTCCCCAGAGCAGCACTGAGCTGCTCCCAGTGAGGCACTCTGCTTCTGTCTCCAGGCACCGGAGCCTCAGGAGAGCCCCAGCCAGGGGGTCTGACTGGGAACTCACATTTCCTGTCATTCCTTCCCCTTCTGGCCCAGCTGGAAAAGCTGGAGGAGAGGAGCAGGCACCTGACTCGAGGAGGAGCAGTATTTGTCCTTTGCCTGAGCAGAGCCTCTGCTGGACTGCAGAAACTGCAGCGCCGAGCGGTGCCGAAGCAGCGCCGCTCCTGCAGGGAATAAATCAGCACTTCCATTCCAAACGTGTTTGATGGAAGCATTCCCAAGCAGCAGGGAGATGTTTTTAGACCAGTGATGCTGCTCATGGGGCATTGACCCTGCCTGCACTGACCGTGTGGAGTGGTAGCAGCTGCAGTTTACCTGCTACCTGGGAGCACTCACCTGCTGCTGGGCCTCCCTCCCGGGGCTGGAGAGGGGACAGGAGGAGCTGCCCCTGCCCTATTTACCAGCCAAGCTGGCATTTGTAAAAGAGGAAAACATTGCTGATGACCTGACCAGCTGCAGCTCTCAGCCAGGTGGTAAACTGGAACCTGACCATTAAGCTTTCAGAGGTATTATTGAGGTATTATTTGCCATATACTTGAATGTATGAGCTTATTTATTTTTTACATGTGCATTTGCTAATGTCATTTTAATGGGGAATTTCCAACCCACAGGTACTTGGTTTTTTTCTAAAAAATAATCTGCCAAATGGATTAATATATTAGAAATGAATACAGCTCAAGGGGAAGGGGTGGGGGGGAATTGTGCTTAATAAATATTTGTGTCTAAGCTTCAGTGCAAATACTCCATTTCCATTATTTCCTGGCTGAGAGCAGGGCTAATCCTGGCCATTTGGAATAGGGATGAAGGTGGAATGGGGATCTCTGGTAACAGACAGCACCAGATGTGCTGAAAAAATGGTTGTGCACCCACCTCCACCTGGCTTTACAGTATGGATCTCTTGGCAGCTCTGCCTGGCTGCCAGCAGCAATGTGGCTGTGGAGGGAAGGCACAAAGCCCTGAGAATTCCCTGCCCAGAAGTTTCCAGGACAACAGGGCAGACAGAGCAGCCCTGCATGGCTGAGAAAAGGCCACTGGAAAAGGCTGAGCTGTTCCTTTCAGGCCCTGCCCGGTTCTGGTGCCACCCCGGCACCTGGCCCAAAGCTGGGTTGTTCCCCAGAGCCAGGGGCCAAGGGCAGGGAGTGCTGGGCACAGCCCTGGCACCAGCCCTTGGAGCAGACACAAAGCAGCAGCACCAGCTCATTCCAGCACAGCAGGCTGTGGGACAGGACTGGAAGGCAGCCTGGGAGCAGCACTTTGGAGCCTGAGCCCTGTGAGGATAAAACCAAGTCCCAGCTGGCCTTGTGCTGCTTGCCTCATTTGTTCTGGCCACTGCCAGCCCTGAGCAAAGATTAATAAAAAACCACCAGCTTGTTGTCATCAGGTGTTCTCACAGCTCTGCATGTGACCTGGGACAGCCCCTCAGGTGTGCAGAGGCTCAGGTTGCCAGCAGCAGGTGATCCCTGGCAGTGAGGGATGCTGTCTCACCTCCTGTCTCTCCATGCTGAGCAGCCCAGGCTCGTTCTGAGCTCCTGTGCCCCAGGGGGCTCTGGCTGCTGTTGAGTCCCCAGAGCAGCCGTGGTGGCCGCTGTGCTGATTCTCCCATGCTGCCAGGCTCGTTCCCAGGGCGGGAAGAGCTCTCTGATGCTGACATCCTCTGGAGAGCCGCGGGATTGCCAGCCCGGGAAGCGCTGCTGCTGCTGCAGCTGTGCAGTGTGACTTACCGGGAGCAGGGCAGGTCCTCTTCGTGAAGGACCCTAAAAATCCAGCAGAAACACGAGATCCTGCCCTGTCCTACCCAGCTGAACACAAGCACCCAGAGGCACTCAAGACAGGGCTGATGTCAGGCCTGGAGAAAGGCTCTCAGGAGCTCTCAGGCCCCTGTTCTTACCTGTGTCCCTTTTCCAGAGCAAACACAACATTTTCCAGATAAAACACCTTCAAAAGGGAGCAAAAGATTCGGTTTTTTCCCCCCAAAATCTCTTAGCAGCAAATCTTTTTATATTATGTGCAAATTCCCTCCCTTGATGTTGGCCTGAACGTTCAGAGCAGCGGGACCTGTCTCTGTCCTGCCCCCAAAGAGCACCTGGTGACAGAGGGCACTGGGACAAGGAAACACTAAAGTCTAGGAACAGCCAACACAGATTTTGCTACATTTTTTACTGTAACACAGCAAAAACTGGCACCACGTTCCTGTAGCTGGGATCCAGTACCAGGTAAGAAAGGTAAGGAAAAAAATATAAAAAAAGCCAGATTGTAAATGAGTTGTTTCCAAGGCAACACGGATCCTGCAACAGCTGCTCTGTTCCACCCCATCAAAGGCATCAGCACCATGGAAGCAGAATGCTGATTTTCAGATTAAAGGTAATAAAACAAACACTTTTCCAGCAGTGCTAATAGGTGCCAGCAGCCCAGCTCAGGGGAGGAACACAGCAGTGCTGTTTGTCAGTCCTGGGTCACTCCAGCAGCTGTTTCAGAGAGAGCTGTACCTCACCAGGATCTGAGCTGGCTGATGAAGTTCCTGGCCCTGTTTCATCACCCACAGGAACATGGCAACTTCCCTGGTGCTCTGACCCAACACAATGCAACACAAGTAGAATTGTTATGAATGCTCCAGATGAAGGAAACTCATTAATGCCTGCAGTGCTCTCACTGAATCCGTGGCTGATGAAGCACCACAAGCACCTGGAGATGCCTGGCTGAGAGAACTGGGTTTGCTCAGCCCAAGACACAAAGGCTGAGAAAGGTTTTGCTGCTTTCTGTGGCTCAATGATGAGGGGGATCCACAGAGATCTCTACCCTTAATACTCACAAGATCCTGAATCTCCTCCTCTGACAAGCAGATTGGACTGGAATCCTCCAGAAGGCTCTTCCAAACTGAATTAATCCTTGACTGCAAGCTCCAAACCCTGAGAAAGCAGCTGTTCACTGTGCAGAGGAAACAAGCCCTAACAAAGCACAGCATTATCACCTCAGTGCCTGATCCACCACTGACAGACTCCTACATCTGTCATTTATTGCTTTTTAGATTTCTAACTAATCTTAATACACTGCAGTAGCACTAATAAGCCCCTCAATATCTGCCAAGACAACTTTCTAGGTCCTCTGCTTCGCTCCACAACTATTAATTTTGCCTTCACACCCACACTCCCCCTCACCAACAAGGAGTTGTAAAAGCCCCATGCTGGAGCTCGAGTGGGATTAAAATACAAAACTTTCAGCCCTGACATGAAGGGCAGAGAAACAAAACTCTGGAAGATGTCAAAAGAACAGATAAAAGCAGCATTTGACTGCATAAAGAGCAGGTGATCTGACCCTCCTGCAGGGTCATTTTGGCTTTAGAATTTTGGGACCCATCTCCTCAGGTGGTATCAACTGTCCCCTCTCCTCATTTGTCACACCTGAGCATCCTTAAAACCTCCAGCTCCAGCTGCACCTCGCTAGGTCAAACACACAGGGACAAAAAATACTGGCTGCCTTCTCAGCAGGGAACAAAGCCAAGCACAGGACATTGGTGGGGCACTGAAAATTGCCTGAAGGTCAGCAAAAAGAGTACCAGGAAAAAATACCAACACCATGAGTTTGATCAAAGCTTTGATCAAAACCACACTAGGCAAAGACACACAAGAGAGAAAGCCCAACACCCATGTTTATTTTAAAAGCAGACAGTTGAAATCTGAAGGTGAAGAGTCTCTTGTCACAAGCAGATTGACCCACATCCCACTTGGCAGGTTTGTCCAACAGGCCACAATCCCTTGTGTCACATCTGTCCCAGAAGTGACAATCCCTCGTGTCAGGTGTGTCCCAGAAGTCACAATCCCTCATGTCAGGTGTGTCCCAGAAGTGACAATCCCTCATATCAGGTGTGTCCCAGAAGTCACAATCCCTCGTGTCAGGTGTGTCCCTTGTTGCCAGGATCTGGGGGGGTTTCCCCGCTGTCCCCCTCTGCCAGCTGAGCTTGGGGCCTGGGCTCTGCAGAGCTTTCCAGCAGCAGTTCCAGGGCTTCCTCACCAGCCACACGTCTCACCTGCTCCCCCTTGGCTGCCAGGATCTCCTCGATATTCCTGGACAGCGATTTGAGAACCAACAGTCACACCACAGCCAAGGCTCACTGCGCTCTGCCCCCAGGACTGGCACATCACCATGAAAACCACCCAAAATTAACCACACAAAGCCACCCAAACTTTCTGGGACTACTTTCATCCACTAGGATGGATAATTTAGAAATTACAGCTAAACAGAAGCTTTTAAAGGTATCCCAGGAAGTTAGAAATCACTGGAATTCCACAGATCAATCAACACACTTGAAACATGCAAAGAAACCCAGCAGTAAAGTGATAAAGCCTGAGGGGAACAGCAAATCACCTGCTGGCATCACTAAGGATCCCTGTGTATCCCACAGCATCTGCTGCAGCTTCACACCAACTTATTTAGATCCTACATAGTGACAGTCAAATTATAGTGACTGAAAACAGAGTCAGTGTCTTGTAAGGACTCGGATGAAACTTTTAGTATGAGCCACATTGAAAAAAACAAAAAATCACGGAAACAAGGTATGAGCTCTGAGAGCAGGGTGTGAGGAGGATCCTGGGGCACACTCACCTCTTTCCCTGCAGGTCGGAGAACCAGCCCAGGTTATCGGCGATAACGTGGTGGTTCCCGCAGCCGGGACAGGTCACGATCACCACCCCTCGGTGGTAGGCGACCTTAGAGATGGATTTGGCTGAGCGGGTCTGGCACACCTGCAAAACAAAGTGGGTTTTATGAGCACGGTAACTGCAGCTCCTAGGATTTTTAAGACAAAAATACTTTTGCCTTTAAAAGCGTCTTCCTCACCTCTAACTATCCCAAGTCGGCTCCATCATGCTACGATGTCGTGACTCAGCCCAAGACATAAAGGCTGAGAGAGCTGTTACTGCTTTCTGTGGTTCCCTAATGAGGAGGCTCCACAGAGGTTGTAGGATCTCTGCCCTCCGAGATACTCACAAGACCCCGAACATCCTTGAAACCTCCAGAGGGCTCTTCCACTCTTTGCAAGTTTAAAACTAAGAAAACAGCTACACCAGCAGCTCCCCGGCCACGGTGCCCTCAGAGCCCCCCGGCCCCACGCTCACCTTGCAGGTGTACACCAGGCGATAGTGCGTGGCCGGCGGCGGCGCGGGGGCGGTGCAGAGCGGGCGGGCCNCCGGAGCAGCGCCCTCAGCGCGGGCCGCGCCGCGCGCGCCATCACTCTGCGCATGCGCACGGGGCGCGCCCTGAGGCACCGGCGGCCATGTTGGGTGCGGGCGGCGGCCATGGGGGTGGCGGGCAATGACCTTCATTAACCCGTAATTAACCAGCAGCTCAGCCCGGGCCTGGCTCACACACAGATATTTAAGCCTGTTTATTAACCGAGGGGGTGTCAGAGCCACACAGCAGTGTCACTGTAGCACTTTTTATAAATGGTCGATTGGATGGTTTTAAAATCTAAACAGTCTGTTGTGAGTGAAATTGAGAGGCACAGCCCCCCTGTACAAGCTGGTGTTTCCCTAAGAGATTGGCTCCTGAGGAGCCTTTGGTGTCGGTGTTGTCCCTCTCTCAGGAGCCCTCAGTGTCGGTGTTGTCACTGCCAGAGGTGTTCTCCCAATCCGCCTCATGGTGCCGGTCTTTGGGCGCTCTTCTCATTGCTCTTTTTCTGCAAACAAGACCAGACACACAACTTTGAGAAGGTGTGTTCTGCAAACAACTGGCATATCATACTGTAAATGTTATCAATCCCTTTTGTGGTTCATTTTATGTCCTCTGAATCAAGCTCAGGGACAGGAGAGGGGAAATGCAAATCATAAATATTTCCAGGTTAGCCCTGCTTAATGCAGCCCAGACCTTCGGTAACGCTCAAAGCAGTCCTTCATCCTCCTCCTCTCCTTTTCTGCCAGCTCCTCGTTGGCCAAGCCACACTCCTTGAAATGGGAAAAAAAAAAAAAAACAACCCAAAAACATTTATTCTTGATCACATCAGTGTGAACACCAGGCTGCTTCCTGCATCTGCAAAGTCAAGTACCAGCAGGTTCTTTACTGTGTGTGCAGGATGGTAATGCCTCTGTTTCACACAGTTTTACTACATTTATTCCCTTAACTTATAATTCTGGGAGTCTGTTTTCTGCACCAACAATAATTCTGCAGACAATTACACTGGAAAACATCTCCATCCAGAGATGAAGGGCAGAAAGTAATGAGAAGAAGTTTTTATGTACAAATGGAGAAATGTCCACTGTAAATGTTTTGCTATTCAGAGCTCACCCTTTTTGGAGGGTGGATTCTGCACGGAGTGCTCAGAGTTGGGAAAAGCAGGAGATGCTGACATGCTCTCCAAGCTGGTAAATCCATCACAATATTAGAGATCACAAATCCCAGTCATAGTAAAGAAAAGCCCACAAAGATTCTCTTACACTTGGTGATTTTGGGGGCAGATGGCTCTCTTGAGGGCTGAGCTCCTGGTTTTGTACTTCCAGGCAATCTTCTGAAAGATTAAAAAGAAAAAAAAATCACAGCTTTAGTCAGAGTTGCCATTGCAAAGTAACTTCTCCCTCCAGCAGTTCTTCCAACAGAAGAGCTGTGATGTAACTGCACAGAGTCCGCAGCAGAACTGAAACCAAGCCCAAAGCACTCAGAACTCCATCCTGTGATCAATCACAAGTCACTTCTCATTTTAACTGAGCCCTGAATCTTGCCCAGGATGGTGGAGTTCCCCACCACACTCAGAAAGAGACAGAGCTTTCCACTTCCAACTTAAGCAAGAGCAAAACAAACCTTTGCCAAGAAGCTCCTCTGCTCATTGTATTAAAATAATATTAATGTCAGAGGAGACTGTGAGAAATGTGTTAATCAATCATTATTTTATCCATCATTTGTCCCTGCTCCCCAAGCTGTGAATATCATGGCACTTCACACCAGATCCTATTTTGCTGAAACTCCTTCTGTAGTGACCAGGTGTTACAATATATATTTTTGAACTGAGCAAGGTAGAATAATTGAAAAAGCCTTTTTGGATCAGTGCTGTTTAGTTTTAGTGAAAAATCTCCCATCTCAATGAATGAAAAGATAATTTAGATTTTCCAGGACAGCAAAACAGAATGGACGATCCTCTGCAGAACTCTACTCAGCGTTTTCTCCTTACTTTTAGCTGTCTGTGTATCTTCATCCAGGTGACTGTGAAGAACAAGCTGTGGGGCAAAAAACAGAGCAAGAACATCAGAACTGTCCCTTGGTCTGCAGGAACAGACAAAGGAATATAAAACCCAGGACATGCTAGGACCAACCTCTCTCTCCCTGTTGCTGCCAACAGCAGACTGAGCCAAGAGTTACAGATTTGCTCATGGATTTATCCTCCATTAATAGATCCAGCTTCTTTTGGCCTTATTTGTACTTTTGGCCTCCAGACAATGTGACAATCACTCCCTCACTGAAGTTATGAACTCAGCATAACTCTTTTCTATAAATGGCCCCAGGTTAAGACTTATTTTTGCCTATTTTTTAATTGTCTCACACAAGAGAGACAATTAAAAGCAGTTCAAAATAATTAAATTCCCTTGATTTGCTTTGACTCGACAAATCTTGCTGAATAACGCCATAACTGTGTCCTGCATTAGAACTTCAGGACACAGGGAGATTCTGTCACTGTCTTGCTGCCTCCGGACTTTTTGATATCACTGAAATGAGCCTGAGCCATAGAAAACTGCTGATCCTTGAGGAACTGAGCACGGGTGATGAACATGAAACCATCCCAGAGGAAAGTGAAGGGTAAACAAGGCACCCTACTCACTTCCTGGGAATCTCTGGAGGATGTGTCATCCAGGTCAGAGGTCTGAAACAAAACCAGTATAGATTAATCATTCTTCATAAGCAAGGAAGTGACAGCAAGGGAACATACAGGAGACTGAGAGCTCCAGAAAACACAGAAGTGTGGACTTGCTGCCTCCTACACTCCTGTCTGGCCACTCAAAAAAGTACACAAGATGCCATATTAATTAAAAGATATCTAATTTAGTTCCAGAAAACTTAGACCCCATTTCATTCAAATGGCTCATATCCAAGTCTCTAAATGGAGTCGCTCTTTGGTGGTTGAGGAACCCCTCATCACCTTTGGAAATGCTCCAAACACAAACACAGGTGGCCTGAGCTTGCACCTGTCCAGTTTTTCCATACCTGAAACCAGGGCGAGGTCATAGAAACCATGACATCTTTCATTTTCTAAACTCAGCATTTGCATGGCAATGGTTTTAATTAATTTGATGGTGGCTCAGGCAGGCGTTCACTGCCTGATGAGCTGGAGCTGCTCAGGTGCAAAGGCCTGGGAACAGCCACACTCTGACCCCATCCTCAGCTTCCCAATCCCATCGAGGGCAGGACAGTTATACCAGTGTGGGCAGCTCCAGCTGCAGCCTTTTCAGCTTGGCCTCAGTGGCCAGGAGCTGGCTCTCCTTCTGGAAGAGCTGCAGCTGCATCTCGTCACATCTCTCCCCCAGCTCCCGGATCTGCTTGCGGTAGGTGTCCCTCTCCACCAGGTTCTTGGCAAGCTGCATGTGGAACTGCTCTCGGGTCAGGAGAGCCTGTGCAGAGGGACAGACGTGCCATTCACACAACAGCACAGACAGGCTGGCACTGTCTGCCCAAAAAGCAGTGATAAGCAGTGAGGAATATTTTATCACCTGGTCTCTCTCCGAAGCCACTTCCTCCATCTGCTGCAGAACAGCTTCGATCCGTTTTTTGTACATCTGGGAGTCCTTCCTCAGAGATGTGCACTGCAGCTCCAGCACCTCTTTTTCCTCTGCAAACTGCTGAGACAAGGTCAAAAGCACCTGCTTGTGGGCAGAGCCTGAGCCAGACTGTCCCCACTCCTCCTCTGTGCCACAGATTGCTCTGGCCAGAGCTCCATGGGGCGTCTGAGCCGTCACCTGCCACACACGGAGTGCTGAAATACAGGAGCAGCAGGGATTGCTCCTGAGCAGCTGCTCTGCTCCACAGGCAAGACACAGCAGGTGCTTCACGTGCCTGTCTTATCCCTGACCCTCGGCAGGAACCTGAACAGCAGCACCTACTTTGTCCTGGAGCACCTTGGCTCGGCGCAGCTCCTTGCGCAGGCTGTAAATGACGTTCAGCAGCTCCCGGCGTTCTTCCACAGTCTGGCTGCAGTCATTCTCCAGAGTTTCCTTGGAGAGGCTCTTCTCCAAGTTCTGCTCCCTGGCAACCTGCAGGACAAAGGAAGAAGTGAGACAGGGCCACCATCTAACTCCATATCAGTTCTCTGCCCCCAGAGCTCTCCGGCAACAGCTGACCCCCACAATCTTCACTGCAGCATCACAGCCCTGGCTGCTACAAATAACCCCTTGAGTCCATACTCAACCACCCCACCAACCTGGAGAGTGTTTTCCAGCTCCTGATTCTTGGCCAAGAGCAGCTCCTTCTCCTGCTGGATCTCCCACACCACCTCGTGGCTGGGGCGCTGCTCTATGGCGTGTTTCAGCTTCATCGTGTGCTTCCTCTCCAGCTTGCAGTCATCCTCAGCCTTCATGAGGCTGTGCTTCAGCTGGTCGATCTACGAGAAACTTCAGAGCTCAGCAGGAGCAAGGAGAAAGCTCTGGCCTGCAAAACCACTTCTCTGCTCCCCAGCCAAATACAGGGCAAGTTTCTCCCCTTGTTTCTCCCAAGTTTCTCCCCAGCTGTTTTCCTCAGGAAATTTTGTGCTCTGGGGAGCACAGTCCTGCCTGTGTGCTAACAGGTACATGTTCCTGAGCTGCCTTTCTGAGAACAGCCTTGAGTGAGGGAAAAAAACTTGTCACAGTTGTAGCTGAGCTGGGGTGAAACCAGGCCCCTGGGTGAACAAAGATAGGTTGGATTCAAATATACACAGATGTCTCAGCCAATGCCATATAGCCTAAATGCAAGTGTTTCATTAGTCAAGAGACTGGGCAATCTTAAGGCCAGACCTGTTGGAGTGAGGGAGTTTTGAATCTCTTATATAAGGAGGATGAATACAATAAATGGTGGTCCTGTTATCTCAAGGACCACCAAGGGTGTTTTGTTGTCTCTGTCTCCAACTGCGACTCCTGTTACAATCATTCACAGCACTGCTTGTAAAATATGGGCCTAGAGGGCTGAGCTAGCAACCACAANTTTGTTGTCTCTGTCTCCAACTGCAACTCCTGTTACAATCACAGGACTGTTACATTCACAGCATTGCTTGTAAAATATGGGCCTACAGGGCTGAGCTAGCAACCACAGACACATGCTGGAGAAGATGCTCAGTGCTTCACGCTGGACTGCAGCATCCTTGGCAAAGACAAGGTGCTCAGCCCAGCCTTCCAGGGTCAGGTAAGAAGGGAGAAGCTGGAGGAGCCATGACTGACCTCCAGCAGCAGGTCCCTGTTCCTCATGAGGGCCGCGCTCTTCTCCTCGCTCTGCTTGGCGTAGCTCAGCGCCAGGTTGTAGTTCTCGTCCTTGCACTTGCGCAGCTCCTTGCTCAGGCTGTCCCTCTCCTCCTTCATCCTCTGGGCCCGCTCCTGGTGCTTGCGGAGCAGGCTGTCCCTGACCCACATCTCCCTCAGGGTGTCCTCCTTGGAGTGCAGCCACACCGCCAGCTCCTGCGCCTTGCGCCGCTCCTCCTGCACCGCGCTCTGCAGCTTCATGATCTCGTTCATCAGCACCTGGCTCAGGCCAGACTCGCCAGCCGTGTCTGTTTGGGACACAGGGGTCACTCCCTGCTGTCCTGGCTGCTGCCAGGCACGCACAGAGCTCAGCTTCCCCTCCATATCCCCGCAGCCAGCCCTGATGATGTGTGATCAAATTATCCCTACCGTGCCTCCCTTCACCACGGAGTCACTGACACAACAGGCAGAAGGAAGAATTCATCCTTCTGCTTCTGCCTCCCCAGTCCAGCCCATGATACCAGGGCTGTTCTTCCCAGAACCCAGGGAATGCTCCTGACTCTGCTCAGCAGCACCAAAGGAAGAGCTGTTGTTGAGAACACAAACCTTACCTATAATCATAGAGAAAACCCTGCTGGGCTCTTTGCCAGTTATTTTCTTATACAGCTGGGGATAATAAAGCTCAAGACTCTCCATAAAGGCCTCAAAGCCCTTGTGTCCTGTTCGCTGAAGAATGTCCAGGAGAACACCTGAAATCACGGCAACAAGATATTCCATTCAGTTAATTCCCTCTTTACCTGTTTGTAACTTAAGAAAAAATGGCTTCACTTCCTCCACATAGAAAAGTCCATGGGATCCAATCACAGAATAAATTAGGTTGGAAAAGACCTCTGGGACTATTAAGTCCATCCTATAACTGAACCACCTTGTCAACCAGATCATGGCACCAAGTGCCACATCCAGGCTTTGCTTAAACACCTCCAGGGAGGGTGACACCAGCACCTCTCTGGACAGTCCTTCCAGTGCCTAACTCCCCACACAATCCCAAACCAATGGCCTGGAAACTCCACAAAAGATCTGCAGTGCTCCCACCTGCCTTCCGCTTGCGCATGACCAGGCTGGGGTCATTGAGAACCTGCTCCTCGTCATCAGGGCTGAGCACTTTGCACTGCCGCAGGTAGGGCGTGATCCGCGAGGGGTCGATCACCGAGATCAGCTTCACACGGAAATTCTCCAGGTTATTCCAACAGATCTCGTCGTTATCCTCTTCCAGCATGTCAGCAGTGTGGGGAATCACTGAGCAGCCTTGTCCTGTCTGGAATAAAACAACAAAAAAACAAACAAGCAGCCCCTGAGCCTCTCAGAGCAGTGTGGCAGTGGTGGTGAAAGCAAGGATGTCACAGACTGAGAATGCAGAAGTGTTTTAATTACCTGTTGCCTCTGCTTTACGAGCAGCTCACTCTTCCTTCTCCACCTCCCAGCTTGTGAGATCCCTGTGTTCTGTCTGACCACACAGACACCAAATCTAACACCCACAAGAGCTAACATTTACCTCAGGGCTGTAAAATAAACTTTTATTCCCTGTTAACATCGGCCATTATGTATCACCAACCTTCATCTCTGCAGTCCCAAAAGTTTCCTTGATTCTCCTCCTGTGTCCTGGCTCTGAGAAAACCTGTTTTGGGTGCAGCCTCCCTCTGTACTCTGACTAGAGAAAAGATAATTCCAGGAACAAAACTGTTCTGAGAGAAAAGGGGAAACTACTCAGCTATACCCTGAGACAGGAAAGGGAAGGAAAAGAGAGATAAATAAAAAAAGCAGAAGCCAGAATGGGTGATGGGGGAGGAGAAAGACGGTAAGGGCATCGTGAGTCAGCAGCAACACACAGGCAGTGATTTTAGATTAATTCTGGGTTTGTTTTCTAATCTGTCCCACTGAAGTATCAGCTGGGGTCCAGAAAGTTGCCTTGTGCAGTGGTCAGAAAGACTATAAAGAATCAAAGTCACAGCCACAGGTGTGTGCAGCTGATTTCAGGGGACAAAATTAGAAGAGGCTCCTCAAAGGCTTTTCAGCAGTTAACATCTTTCTCCAGGAAAACAGGTGGCAGCAAGAACTCACTCTGGGTTTAGAGTTCAGCTGAAAAGGGTGATTTCTATATTGATGCCTCTAATTTTGGATGTCCTCAAGCTTCCAGCATAATTATGACAAGAAAGGGAATCAAGGCTTGGCAAAGCAAGGAACATCACCCATGATTCCCAAATGACAGGCTGTGGCCATGGCAGCAATAGAGGAGCAGCCCAGCAAGCAGCACTGTGATGATGCTGAGCACCACCAGAACACCTGAGCCTGCCTCCCCCTCTTCCCACAGCCCTGCAGCTGAACTCAGAACTCACTCAGAGTGTTTTTTTAAAAAGCCTGGAGAACACACAGGCTCTGATGCCATGGCAGCATGACACATGTTCCCATTAGCTTCCCACTCCACTCTTTGTTCTGCTTTCTAAGTTTATGGAGAGTTTTTCCATGTTATCATCAGGAGTAGGGCAGAGATGCTCAGAGATTCTTTCAGCCTGTGTTTCTTGTCATTAAATTAGCTTTACCCTAAAAAAAGATGCAGTACCTGTGTCAGCCCTTGCTGAAGGTAATCTGTGTATCTGTTTAATTGACTGGTTTAGCCTGGGGAGGTTTTATTCTAGTGACAAATCAATTTAATCCTGAGAAAGGACAAATCCAGCTCCTGCTTATGCCGTTTTTCCACAAATACATGACAAGGACATCTTTTGAGCAGCGTTTGCAAAGGCCAACAACCATTTTGAGCACAGCTCAGCTTTCCCACCAGTGCCTCACTGGAACAGCCTGGACACAGCACCCACAACTGTGCAGGTGCTCCTGCCACAGCTGAATTTCCTGATAAACTGACATCTAAACCACTAGGTTTATGGAAAACAGAGTACACTGCAAGAGGAGAGCATTCCACAATCATTCCTAGTGCTCCATAAAGTCTTGACACCAAATTATAGCAACACTGGCACCCCGTGACCCCAGCTCTGCCTGAAGAGCCCTCGTGGAAAAGCTCCAACTCCCAGCTCCCCACTACACCCAGGGAAGTTCAGTCAGTGCAGCAGAATGAAGGTTTCACAGCACTTTCCCTCTAGATTTTATCAGCTTTGCCTCAGCTAACCTTGCACCTCTCTGCGAGACAGAAATTGCTGGGTTATAAATGAAGAAACAAGTTTTTTTTAAGTGATTTGTGATGTCTGTACAGGGCAGGCTGTGGAAAAATGAAGAAAGAATTCCTAATTCAATCCTGCAGTTTTAGGCACATGAATATTCATTCCCCCCATTTTCCCTGGTTTTCACGCAGCCTGAAAACTTAATTTTTCTCATTAGCAATCACTCCTATGCACACATTATTAAAAGCACTATTTACCAGAAAAAAAACCCGACACAGAACACATTAATTTTTAACTGAGAAAAATAAAACATCTGTATTTCAACAAATACTTCAGAGTCCTTTTGATACAAAATTAATCTGCTGCTTATTCCACAGTATTCAATCAGTTACCAAGCAAAGCTACTGTCACAGCACTAAAAAACACCCAATTAACATATTCTGAACGTGGATAAACATTCACATAAGCAGGGGCTAACACAAGAAGGAAATAAATAACCACTATTGCTTGTTTCCCCAGATTTCCAGCAATATTCCCCCTCAGCATCTATGGCAGGTGGGAGTTTGAAAGAGCAAAAATCTGTGCCTGAAAGATTTCCCTCCAGCCAGTTTCCTTCATTTTTACACCTTGCCTACAGATGCAGATTTTCTTGAAGGATGGCAAAATCAATCCAGCATTTTCCTCTTCCCCAGGTCCATCCAGTCAGCATTGGAGGTGGCAAAAGTGAACAGTGCAAAGATTATTTCCTCAGGCCATGCAGGAAGGCAGAGCTCATTCCAGTGACCCTGTAACAAAGCACAAACAGCTCCTCTATTAGTCACATCATTTTTACAGGGAAGTTGCCATTTTGCAATCTCTAAAATGAATTTTCAAGAAAAAAAATCCCCAACCAGTCTCATCTGACAACCATGTGAATCAAACATTGTTCATGTTCACTCCCTCCAGTGCACCAAAAGCCTCAGCAGATGTGAGGACGTCACCCATTTGTACCCCGCAGAAGGTGACCTGTTATAACTGTACAGAAATGAAGCCAAATAGGGGAAATAAATCCCAAACCCCACCAGGCTGCTCAAAGATGAAGCATTAAAAACTCCACTGTCAAGCCTGTAGAGTGCTACCAATTAGGTGCATACTAAGCAGGGTTCAGGGCAAGAACTAAAAGGCTGCCAAATGTTAGAATTTCATGAGTTTATATATAGTTTTATCATAGAGACATCAACTTCCCCTCTCCCCAAAATATTATCAGCCTTAGGCTGTGGTTGATGGCGACTGTGTCCTCAGGCAACAAGAGCAGAGATCATTTCAGTCCTTTCCTGGGGTCATGATTCATTGTCTGAGCTGAACCACAGACAAATGTGGTTCAGCATCTCAGCAAGAGGTACAAACCACCGAGGAGCTACTGACACATTCCATTCTCATATCCTCCTCCTCTTCCTGAAGTGGGCTCTTCTGGTCAGGGGACGTCTGGCCTCAGCCACACCAGTGCAGGAGCCCAGGGCAGACTGAGCAGGGCTCTCCTCAGCCCTCACGCCCTGCAACTGAAGCAGGAGATGATCAACACCACGAGAATTACAAATAACCCCTTCAGCCACCTTTTGGCTTTAGGGAGCTCAGCAAGATTTCTAAAACAATCTTTCATTTCCCTTCAAAATGAAGCATGGGACAACATTCTATTACCAGTGTCAGAGAAGGCACAAAACATCATTTTTTACAGAGTGAAAACAAAAGCCCGATTTAAAAATGCAGGAGTTAGGGCAGCAGATTATAAACAGAAAGGGGAAGAGAGCTTTGATACCCACTTCTGGGAACTGTCATGGCAAATTTAGGGTGTTACATAAACCATGGGCTTTCACCCTCCCAGCTAAGCTGCAGAGGCTCAAAGACCTTTTTATCAGCTGTAGAACTGGGTTTATTCAAAAGGACCAAATTTCTGCTACACTTAAGAACAGTGAGGGGCTTTCCAGTGCAGTATTTATCTGGCAGTAATTTTCTGCTTTTGGCCCCTAAAATCTGTTTTACCTGATTTAGTAAATCAGCATCTTTGTCTCCAGGCACATCCTCAAATCTCCAGTCCTCCCGTAGTCCTGATAATTCATTCCCACAACTCTCTTCCTCAGACACTTCTTTCTCACTCTGCCACTCCTCATCATCACTCTCCTCACGTTGCTTCCAGTGGGCTGACAGAGTTGTTGGCACTTTGGGAGGAGGCAGAGTTGCCAGGACAGCTGGGAGTGTGAAAGCTGCCAGGAATCTAGCTTTCAACAGGAGGTAAGCAGGGTTATCACCCAGTTTCTGCTGTACCAGATCTCCAACAGCTTGGAAAACATCCCCAGTGCCCCCATCCCCGCTGGCCTCAGAGGGCAGGAGAGAGGCTGCTCGCTCTTGCAGAGCTGCTTTCTGCACAAGGAGCTTTGAGAGGGTTTTTATGCTGCAGAGGAAGGGGGGCAGATAAGGCAGCCTGGTCTGCAGTGGTGGCACCTGAACCCCGCGTTTCCCACTCAGCCACTCCTTCACCACGCCCTCATCCTCCAGGGAGACCAGGCTGAAGTCAAGGAGATTCTTCTCTGCACTGGAAGTGCTTGGCTGAGGGGGAGCGTCAGCACTTGGTGGTTTGGAGGCAATGGGTCTGTTCCTCAGTGCCTGGGCACCAGAGCCACCAGAGCTCCCTGGGACACTGCTGTGAGGAGCTGCAGCTCCTGGCTGGAGCACAGCCCCTTTCCTGATGCTGTCTGGATTGGAGGATGAACTGTTTGTGGTGATGGAGTCACTGCTCCTCCCTGAGCTGGTGAGCCTGGGCACAGGCTGGGAATCAGAGCCCTGAGTGCTGCCAGGGAGCTGTGCTTGGGGCAGCACCACGGCACACAGGGCTGGGCTGGCAGCTGCAGGGGCAGCTGGGGATGCAGAGCAGTCTGGAGCCACGGAGGAGCCATCTGAACACGCAGGGGTTACGGCAGAAACGCTGGATGTGGTGCATCCATGACTCACTGAGGTCACAGGTAAGAGAGCTGTGGACTGCTCAGCTCCCTTTCCCAAAGGAACTCCTGCCAGCTGGGAACTTGGCCCTTCTGTCTCTGCACTGCTGGGGTGACGTGGATTTGCTCCAGCTGCTACAGGAGTCCCTTCCAAAGCAGAGACATTGGCACTGGAAGTCACAGTTGTCTGACACGGACTTTTCCCAGCAGCAGCTGGCATTCCCTGAGGAATACCCACCACAGCACGCACAGCACTGGGGAGCAGAGTCTGGGAGATTACAACCCACTTGAAGGGCAGGATGCTGTTGGGAATCCCAGGAGAAGCAACCTGTGGAGTGACAAGAGCAGACAGCAGGCCAACTGGCCTCTGCTGTGGCTCCTTACTCTTCAGCTGACTGGTGACTGGTGTGGAAAGGGACAATTCCTTGGTGCCAGACTCCAGGCCAAGAGGCACCACTGCGATCTGCTGAGGCACAAAAGCCTGGTTTTGCACCACCGCTGAAGCTGAGCTACTGGCTGTGACTTGACCATTGCACCCTCCCTGGTCTGGGGCCTTCTCTGCTGCAGCTGGATTCACACCTGGAGAAACCCTTCCTCCAGGGCTTCTTTCCAGAGCTTCCGCTTTTATTTTCTTAACTGACTGCAGATCTGTCCCTTGTGAGCAACCAGGGCTCTCCCCAGTCTCTGGCACTGCTGAGGAATGGTTTTCAGGCACAGGAGCAGAAGCAGAAGCGCTCGTGGGCACTGGTGAACCCTGTACTTGGCCATCTGTCCCAGCAGCTGCTGCAGGTTTGCTCCCTGCTTGTGCAGAGGGAATGATTTGCTGTGGTGGGTGCTGGATTATCAAAGGCCCTGAAACCAGCACCTGTGGGGCAACCAGCACTGTCCTCTGCATGGCCCTCTTGGCCTGGGACTCCCTGAAACGCTTCTCTCGCAGCAATTCCGAGACAGTTTTCGGCTTCTGCCTTTGCAGCTGGGCTGGGGGAGCTCCCTGCACAGCTGGGGCACAGCTCTCTGGGGCACCAGTGGCAGTGTCCCGTGCTCTCAGGGCTGGAGGTCTCCTGACAGCACTCCTTGGGACGCCCTGCTGGGAATTCCTCTGAGAAGGAGCTCGGGATGAATTCCCTGCAGAGGAGAGGACAGAAAATTACAATGAATGAACAGCATTTCCAAAAGCCATTTCTCATTCAACATCAGGGAATGTGGAAAAATTCCTGTTTGTGGGAATTCCTACAACTCTACAGTCCTGATTTAATCAAGCCATGTCCTGAAAACTGAACAAGGGGTAGCTGCCCCCCCAGAAATGAGAGATGGGCCAGGAATGCAGCCTAACACCCCACTGGACTGGTACAGTGCCACTGGTTCCCCAGCCCTCCAGGGTTTTTTCCAGTCCTTACCAAAGGGGAGCATGTTTAAAGATCCAAGAGCTAGCAAAAATGAGCATGACAATGCAGCTTTGTCCCCAAAGTTCTCCTTCAGTTAAACTGGTTAGTAATGTAACAGTAATGAATTATGAGAAAGTTCTTGCACATCATAAAAAATAAATGTTCTGCTAGGTACCTGAAGAAGTCTCCGTATTTTGGGAAGCCTGTAAAAAAAAAGTGTATTAAATTATAGTTCTGATAAATTTAAAGACGATTAAAACAGCACAGATGTGAATCAAACCCACATCTGCCACCTCCTGAACAAATGGCCACACAGCCAGCATTTTATCCTGCCTCTGAACCCAAACAAACTGCCAACACACACATAAACTGTGTGGCCACACAACTGAAGTGCTCATTTTAGTCAAGATTTCAGTGGGAAAAGCTTAAAAACTCAGTACCTGCTGAGGCCTTCTTGCATTGGCCTTAAGCAGCTGCAACTCCCTCAGCTGCTTCTCCTTAATAATCCTCATAACGCCTTTGGTATCAATCTGGAAGAGCTGCAAGGTGAGAGCTTCATTAACACTTAAATGAGAACAAAAATGTTTTGGTGGGGTTGGTGACAAAGCAAGACAGAAGGGACATGCTTCACATGCAAGATTCTGGGGATATTCTTTACTTACAGAAAAAGCCCCGGCATGATCAGATTTTGGATGCAGGATTTATTTAAGAAACTTCATATGCAAACCACAAGGGCAGATTAATCCAGTTATAAGATTATTCAAGAAACAAAGAGAAACCATTTATTTAAGCCTCAAATACTGAAAAATAAAGACTCCCGCTGTTTGAAAGCAGATAATGCTATTAAGGCAGCAAAACTTACCTGAATGAGCAGTGTAAACAGGGGAGTGGTGGTGAAACTGACTGACTTAATCTTCTCGTGAATAGCAGCAGCTGGAAAGAAATCCAACATCAAAATATCAAAATCAGTTGGGAATTCACTCAGAAGACATCAGAAAGCAGGGGCAAAGGTAGGATGGGTCCCCAGTACCTTGTGTCTTGAGGAAAGCCATCCTCCCAGCCCTCAGGGTGCAGGGCAGCAGCACATTGCCCACCCAGGGGGTCACTGCCATCAGCAGCTTCCTGTCCAGGCTCAAACTCCTCCAGCGCCGGCGCCGCCCTCTCTGCAGCAGCTGCTGCACCCTCTGCACATCCTGGCCAGCAGCTGCAGCCACCCCAGGGGGCCTGGCTAAACGGCTGGCAGGAGGCTGCAGCATCTTTAATTGCCATGCATGAAAAAATACACAATTAAGAGTTCCCATTAGGAACGTTCTGCCGTTAGTCCCAGGACAAACCACTCACAGAGTAGTTAGAGCATAAAACTGTGAGCTTTTCCTCTTGGGATTACAGTGTAAGATCTATGATTATATAAAAATAAATTCTTACTAAGCACAGCCTGGCAGTGCTCGTGTCACAAGAGCAGACAAGACACAAGAGGCACTCACCAGTTTCTTCTGGAACCTCGTGTTATTCTTTAATATTCTTCTCATATCCATCAGGCTAACCCACAGCACTTGTTTTCCACACTGAGAAGCCTGGAGATAAAAGCACACAAGAGAAGACAGAAGGGAAAGTCACTCAAAGAAAATTGTTTGCACTGGATATGCACAGAAGGTACAAGTTGTCAACATTCCTGCTGTTGAAGGTATCTTATTAAATGAAAACTCTGAAGTGAAGACCTTTACTTTTAATCTTTGTGCATCATCACAACACCAGAAGTTTTTGTGTGAGGAATCTACCAAAAACTTAAACCCCAGAATGTAGTGGGTAATTATCTTCACAGTTTTTGACTTAACAGTACAAGGGATTGAACAGCAAGATGTCATCTGCTCATCACATCCTGCCCTTACTGCAGCAGCTGCACTTCCCTTCTACCTTGTGACCCAAGCTCCCATCCCAGCTCACCTTGGCCACCACCTCTGCTGGATTCCTCACCAGCACATCTGTGGAGTGGGGCTCTGCAATGCCCCTCAGCAGGGTGTTCACCTCACACGATTCACCATCAGCTCTGTCTCCATCACATCCTGCCCCTGGGGTGTCACTGCAGCTGCTCCCTGCACCAGCCCTGGCAGCAGAGAGGAAGGACTGGAATTTGTATCTCTCTCTGGCTTCCTCCTGCGTGGCTGTGGTTGTTGGTATCCACAGGTCAATGCTGGGGATTGCAAAGTCCTCCTTGGCTGTGGTGCTGGTCTCCTCCTCTGAGCTGTCTGACAGGAGCAGCTCCACGTCCTCCTCACTGCTGCTCTCTGAAGAGCAGGAGCTCTCCTCAGCGTGCCGCCGTTTGATCCCCTCAGATCTTTTCTGCTTGGTCAAAACAAGCACACACAGGTTTTAGTCTCTGTTCACACCCCTGACTTGCAACTCTTTCAAATCAGGAAGTCTCCTTTTCCAAAGGAAACAAGATTTTGGAAACAAGACCATCTTTAATATGGTCTTAAGCAGCCAGAGTTTCTTGAGTGCCTGGTACCAAAACTGGCAACTCATGAGATACAGACACGAAAACCTACATATATCCCAACCTTACAGACATTTCAAGGCAGGAAAGAATTCTGAATAATATAAAAATGTATAGCAAATTAACTTCAGCCCTTCAGAATGAAGGCTGCTTTAACCACGAAAAAATCAAACCCTGAAATCCACAAAAAAACCTTGATTGTGCGAAATCAATGTCAATATTTTTACTGATTTCACAAGATTCCACTTCTAGTCTGGAGAAACTTAATTGAAGAGATGGGACTGTGACACAGCAGGATTTCCAACAGTACCTTAGAGCCAATCATGAGTTCCCACTTGCTCCGGCACTGGGAGCCAGTCCGATGTGGCAGCTCTGAAGCTATTTTACTCCAGTGACCTGAAAAGGATGCAAAATATTTTTATTTGTGCCACAAACTGGGCAACAGACCTTTCAATGCAGCCACTACACACATATTATACATTTCCCTGGACAGGAGACAGAGTTACTGCATGAATGGATCTCGAATCCTTAATACCCACAACACACAATACAAAGAAGTTGCAATCATCAGTACAAAGCAGAGCCTGCAGGGCTTGCAATAAAAGAAGAGAAAATGTCAATGGTTTCTATAGATTAAGCCACAGAAACACCTACCCAGGCCATGCTTTTGAACCAGTTCAATCAGCTGCACCTCTTCCTCCCAGCTCCACTTGCCTTTCTTTACATCCCAGTGCAATACTTTTAGATACCTTCAAAATAAAAACATTACAGTCAGGAACATCCAATCCTGCTTGGAAAAATCAGACCATCACTGCACTCCAAGGCTGAACAAAGGCAGCATTCCTGATCAGAGCTTTCCCTCATGTAAGGGGCTGGCAGCTGGGCTGAACTCACCGCTCCCGGCACTGGGCATCGCTCCTGCCTGGCACCTGGGTCCTGATCTTGTACCAGTCCTTCTCCCCGTGCTTCTCAACTGCAGCCAGCAGCATCTGTGTGCACCAGACAGGCAAGAGCTGAAATCCTCACCAGAATCAACCCCACCAGGCCTGAGACAGCAGCAGATATATCTGTTTCCCGTGCAAATCTTTAGAAGCTTCTAAGCCCTCTTTAAGCTGTAAAGTGCCCACCTTGGTCTGTTTTATGCCACTGCTAAAGCTCAGATCTACAGCCATGCCACACCTCAGCAATCCAACATTCCCACCCTGCAATTCCAGGCCCAAAGAATGAAGCTTACAGCATCTTCCTCTGGTGTCCAGGGTCCTTTCTTCAAGCTGGGGTCCACACTCTTCGTCCAGCGGTAAATCAGCTGAGCAGAATCTCGTGCTTCCATGTAATAGGCAACTGGAAATTAAAAGTTATTAAAAAAATTAAAAGCATTTAACTCTGCTATTAAAAGGTTTATTTAACTCTGCTGTAATTAATCTTCCTGCTTAATCTGCACTACAGTTGCAAGCAGTGATTGCCATAAGCAGCATTTTAATCTGTTAGAAAATGGTGCTCAGCCAGTTTCAGCCAAATTTTCAATATGGGTAAAGGTTCAAAGATGTATTAAGTTCTTGCTGATATAATGAAACTTCCAGAGAAGTACAGGACAGGCAGAGATCACAGCTTCCACCAAGGAAAAGATAATGGGAGAGTGAAGCATTTCAGGTGAATGAAAGGTTTGTCACTTGTGGGTCACTTACTTTTCTTGTATGGGATATGGCTTCCCACTCTCATCTCTTGAACCAGCTCTAAAAGCATCTGATCCTCATCCTTGGTCCATTCTCTCCTTTTTAAATCTTTGTTATAGATTTGGTATTTCTGCAAGCACTGGAATGGTGTCCTGTTGGTCTTAATACAAGGAAAAGAGAGAGAAGCAGATAACTGGTTATTTATGAGGACAAAAAGCAAGAGGGAAAAGCTAAAGTACCAAACCTTTTTGGTATTGTTCTTGGACACTCCTCAGAAAGCATTCATTAACAGTGAATTAGTATTAGCATTGTTTTTTAAACCTGACAAGAGGCAAAGTAAAGCCAGAATGAACCAATTTGCCAGCTCAGACCTTACCCCCAGCTCCTGGGCAATGGTTTGCCAGTCCAGGTAGTTGTGTTTAGCAGCTATCTCCTTCAGCCTCTCTATTTCCTCCTCAGTCCATTCCTCTTTGTTGATGCTTGGGTGCTCCCAGTTTTGCCAAAACTTCCTCAGTTCTTCTGAGCTACGTTGCCCATCAAACTAAAGAAACAACAAAAATATGTTAAGTCTTATAGCTGGGATTAAGACAACTGGACAAACAGGAAAACCAGTATTTTGCATTCCAGATATGTCTTACTGCCAAGTTTTCCACAATTAAATCACCAAATTTAACAAGTTGACATCACTTAACAGTCAACTTGGAGAAATGCAAGATGGATGCAAACCAAGTCAGGTGATTCTCAACAGGAAGGACACAGATATCAGAAGCAATAAAACAGCTGATCCCCCAACTCACGTGGATGTTTGAAATTTTGTCCCAGTCGTGCTCATCGAGTCTGTTTCCTATTAAGTCACTTTCTGGGAGTTGGCTAAAGCAAAAGGTACAAAGAGGAAGAAAGAATGGTAATAAATGGTTAATGAAACACTTTGTCTCCTTGATTCTGCCTCAGCTCATTCCTCCCATCCATTCCTGACTTCCACAAGAACTGAACACTTGGATAAGCAGGAGAAACAATTAATGCCATATCCAAATACATTCTTCCAGATTTGTTAATGAGCAAAAGGTCAAATATATGGAAAAAAAAATCAGAGCTCTGCTCCTTTGTTGCTAAAGTAAGAACCACTTAAAGCAGCACCTCTACACTGGGTGCAGGCACTATATTTTGTGTATCACGACCCAAACACATTTCTTAGTAAAGAACTGTGGGGATGAGAGAGCTGCAGAGCCACAACAGCACCTAATTTTTTACAACCCAACACCAATGACCCACCTAGAAGCAGGAGGAGGGAACTTTTAGAGCTAAACTCTAAGACATTTCATTTTTCACCAAGAACATAGAAAGATTTCTTACTTGATTGCCTCTATTTCTTTCTCCAAGTCTTTGATTTGCTTTTCCAAGATCTGTCTTTCTATTTCAGCCGTGACTTTCTCCAGTTTCTGATTCCAATAACTCAACCTGTTCACAGACATTTTTATCACTACTTAACAGGATAGATGGGAATGAGGTCAATGGCATCAGAAGATGTACAGCAGAGACACCTTTCCCATCAGTATCATTCCTCCTCAAGTTTATTTTCACACCAAACCCTTCTCCCAGGTTTTCCCACAAGGCAAACTCATTGCCATATTTTTGCCCCTTCAATGCAATCCCTGACCCACAGCAGGTTTCAGATAAACCACTCTGGTGTTTACACAGAGCACAGCCATGTGACTGTGCCAGCTCCAGCAAAGAAATCCCGTGTTGGGCACACCATCAGACCTCACCACAAATCACAATTTCAGCTGCAAGCCCTGCAAAGTATTTTAAGTTACACCACAGTGCCAATGGGAAGAAATAGCTGGCTGCAAAATCCAACAAACACAAGGAACTTGCTGGAGGAAGGTGAAATCTCCACATCCCCCTTCTCCTCCTTTCCCATGCAGAGAAAAGAGGATTTTTGGGCAGCACTCACTTGAGCAGCTTGGGTTGGAGCAGGCGCTGCAGGCGGTCGCTCACCACGGATTTCTGCAGCAGGGTCTTCTCTGCAGATTTCCCTAAAGCAGACAGGGGAGCAGCCAGGCATCAGTGTAAAATCACTAATATAGATTTATATTAATAAATATGTATATTATGTTAATGTAATATGTGTCTTTTAAAAACTCAGAATTTTAGAAGCATAAAAGTGCTTAAACAGGGAGTAAAAATGCTTCAGCAGATAGTGAGGACACAGAACTATATAATTTACCTAGAAGAACACATGAAAATATCCTTTATTAAGAAAAAACAACTTGTAACAGAACATATAAGAATTGAGTTATTAAATAAAGTTTATAAAGAAAAAAGGTATACTGTGAAAACTCAGTAAAGCAAGATTTAAGTATTATGAAAACTTAATAAAATAAAACCTACAGCTTAAAAACCAGCAAAACCCAAGTCCCTGGTTTTAGCTACAGCAAACTGACTTGGGAGCTAACCAAACCTCCACTACACCTGCCCAAAAACAAAGTCAAACAGCAAACACTCGGAAAAAAAAAAAAAAGTGTTTTACTTAATCAGAAGACCCTGCAAACCCCTACTCATAACCACCAAAAAGTGTAGCTGATGCAGCAGAACAAGTGATAAAGAGTCATTAATAAATCAATGAAATAATTTACAGAGCATCCCATTCCCTTTTAACGACTTTTTTGTGAGGTAATCAAAGGTGTTGATGTTTAACTGCAAATAGGAACACACACACACTAATAAAATGAATATTTACATTTGTTTTATGAATCTATAGATGTTATAGCTCTTCCAGAACACTGAACAGCACCCAGGCTGACTTACACTTGGCTGAACGCAGCTGTTCAAAGGATTTGATGCCCTGAGCTGCCTTTTCCTTGGCATCTTCATTGGAAGGAGGGCCCTGGTGAGGATCAGAAGGGTTGGATACACTGAGAGTCAGAAAAAAATTCTGTTTCTTCTTAAAACTCCAGCATGAGCCGCTACAGAAATAACTGGAAACTCAAACTTGTGCAAACTGTCACACTGCTTAGTTACCCTTGTTAGCAAGAGCTCACAGGTACATCATTTAAATAGATTTGTTACCAGTGATTGCTGGAATATATTAATATATTAATGATGATAGTTGACATCTTGGCTGCCACAAAAAGCCAAGATCTCCTTTTGCTGATGGTCTTTTAAACACATATGGAAAAAAAAAAAGAGAGCACTAATAATTGTTCCAGAAAATATTAAAAAAAATACAGAAAATCTCAGACATGAGAAAACTCAGTTTCACAGACAACCAGATTTCAGTGAGTGCTTTAAACAGCAGCATGGAATTGAGTTATGGAAATGAAGACAAAGTTAAACTCAAGAATTTTCAAGCCCCTGGTGGCTGCAATTCCACCCCTCAGAACTCACAGGGCTGAACAAACATTTCCAAAAGAGGGAGACGAAAACGGTTTCAGATTGAGGAGAGACATTCAGTTACACAGCTAAATGAGAACAGTTTAAACACATTTCAGTGTACATCCACCACTGCAGTCTGGAAGCTGCTTATATGTACTTACAATTCCTGTCACTTTATCCTTAAAGTATGGCTTCATAAAATGACCCAAAAACACATTTGCTTGTAGACTTCTGCCATCTCCTGCCTTGGCTGGTTTTGAACCATCAAGCTCACACATGATCTCCCTCTGCAATGCAAGAATGAATTGAAGAGCATCAGTGTCTCCTCCAAATTGCTGATTTCAGAGAGTGCCTGAGCCCTCACAAACACCCCAGGCAGGCTTCAAATCTGCAGCACCCAACTGTAACATCAGTGCAGGAGTTAAAGGCAGGATTAGGAACTTCCTGAGTTTGCAAATGATTAAAAAGATTAATCAAATATTAACTTGCCCCAACAAGCTAAAATATACCATGTAAAATACCCAATTTTTTATTGTAAAAAGCTCAGATTAATGAGTTAAACCACTTGAGCCCTGGGCTTGAGGGGAAGGAAAGTTGGCAAATGGCAGCCCAGGGAAGCACAGAAATGAGAATTTCACTCCTGCTTCGCTCACCTGCTGCTGCCTGTTCTGTGCAATGAGCAGCTCCACCTCCTCAATCTTCTCCTTGATGACTTCCTGGTACACATGGTTCATCTGCAGGCAGGTTTCTGGGTCCTGGGGCAGGCCTTCAATGTCATTGTCATCATCATCATCATCATCATCATCATCACTGCTGTCCTCTTCTACTTCCACCTCCTTGAGGAAAATCAAGCATTTAGGGAGAAAAGAGACAACCAGTTGTTTGAAAAGGAGGTTTGGAATAATCAGTTCTGTAACTCAGCAGTTGCTGAGCTGAAGCTGCTGTGTGCCCACAGCCTGTGGGGTCTGCAGGGACACACAGCAGGGATCTCTGACACTGAATAACAAAATCCTGGCCAGAAACACCCAAAATTCAGCTTTTACTGAGCAAAAAACAATTGGCTGGATTTCCCCAGAGCAGGGTGAGATTTCCCTTTCTCCCTTTCCCTCCTCCCATCCTCCTCTAAGTACATTTGGAAATATCTACTTAAAAACAGTTACCATTTCAGCATGAGAAGTTTCATCTTCATCATCATCACCTGTTAGACAAACAAAAGACAAAAATGCTGATTGCAGCAGGATAAAATGAATGCTTTAAACCCAGATCTTTTCTATTAAAGCACAGAGAGAAAAGCACCAGAGAGATCTGAGACATGACCACCAGTGGGTTTAGATACTGACAAGTAAAAAGTGTATTTAGTTATACTCCACATATGTTTGGATTTTTTATTTGGTTGGTTTTTGGTTTTGTTTGTTTTTGTTTTTTGACTATTTGTTTGTTTCTGTGGTTTTACGTTTTGGGTTTTTTTTGGGGGGGTTTAGTTATGGTTGGTTGGTTTGGGGTTTTTTGTTTGTTGGTTTATTTGTGTGTGTTTCTTTTTGTTTGCGTTTTTGATGTTTGTTTGTTTTTCCTAGTGGTGTTTTGTTTGGTTTTGTGTTTGGTTAGTTTTGTTTTCGTTTTGTTCCGGAGAAGGAAAAAAAAAAAAAATAGCAGCTCTGGCTGACTGCGGCAAAGCTGAACCGCGCTCCTGCACACGGGAGGCTCCGGGTGCGCAGCCAAGCGCCCATCCCGAGCCAGGAGAAACACAAACTGCAGCAGCAGCCCAGGAGCACCCCCGGGCCCGGTGACTCCTGCCCGCAGCCCCACGGAGCCGAGGACCCGAACCCAGCGCTGAGGCCGCTCCGGAGCTCTGAACTGTCACCGGCTCCTCCCGCCGCTGGAAAATCAGCTGGAGGAGGCGCAGGAGCGCTAGGGATGCTGCGGCTCCCTCAGCGCTTTGTGAGGAGCGCTCAGGCCCCGCGGTGTCGCTGCTGCCATAGCAGCGAGCTGAGGGCGAAGGGAACGAGCAAAGCGCCGGCAGCGGCGCCGCCCGCGGAGCCCCCCCGCACCCGTACCGGAGCCGAGGCTGGAGTCGGACAGGACCAGCTGGGTGTCGGTGCCGCCGGGCTGCAGGCTGCGCTCCAGCTGCTCGATCTCGCGGCGGATTTTCTCCCGCTCCGCATCCAGCTCCTGAGGGGAGCGGAGCGGCCCGGCCGGGCCCGGCCCGCGGGACATGGCGGCACCGCCGCTCCCGGCCCGGCCCCGCCCCGTCCCGTTCCGCTCCTCGCGGCGGCGGCC
>VXBU01018664.1:0-42079 GCA_013400315.1 Bombycilla garrulus | reverse complement strand
CGGCAGTGGGTACCGGCCGTGGCGGAGGGGCGCGGCGCGCCCGCGGCGCTGACGGTGTCCCCCGTGTCCCGCAGGTGCGGGTTGGCGGCCGGCCGCAGCTACAGCGGTGGCGGCGCCTACCCCAGCGTGTCGCTGACGTGCCCGCTGCCCGGTGTGCCCAAGGCCGTGTTCGCGGCGGCCGAGAGCCGGGAGCGCTTCGAGACGCGGGTGACGGTGCTGGAGAACGGGCTCCGCGTGGCCTCCCAGAACAAGTTCGGGCAGTTCTGCACCGTGGGCGGTGAGTACGGGGGCACCGGGGTCACCCCAGCTCCCCCCGAGCCGGGGGTTTGGGTGTGAGGACCGGGGGGTGTGAAAGTCACGCCGGTTTGTTCTCTTCTTTGCACCAGTTCTGGTAAATTCGGGATCAAGGCATGAAGCGAAATACCTCAGTGGTATCTCCCACTTCTTGGAGAAACTGGCTTTTTGTGTGAGTACTGCCCTGCACTGCCCAGGGGTTCCCAAATCTGCCGAGGTACTGAGGGAATTATCTGCACTGGAGCTGTTAAAACGGTGCTGACAGTATTGATAGAGCCACAGAAACTTAATCACTTATTAATTATCATGGCTGTAATTGTATTTTCGAAGTCTTTGTGGTTTCACCTCCAAGGCTGGCGTGTAGTGATCAAACCATGTAACTGAAAGAACATAGAAGATGCTCTGGGTTACACTGAAGGATTATATAGTTATTGCTCTGCTAATTAATAACACTGGTGTCTTCTTCCTTAGTCCACAGCTCAGTTTGGCAGCAAAGATGAAATTCTCCTCACCTTAGAGAAGCATGGAGGCATTTGTGACTGCCAGGCATCGAGGTGGGGTGCTCCTTCTCCTGCTTTACCTGGGTGTTGTAGCACTGACAGCACTTTGAATCTCTCTTTTTTTTTTTCTGGTGTGGGACCAGAAAAAACACTTTTTGTTCCCAAGCAGCAGAAATCCCTTTGTTTGGGCTGCTGGGAATCGACAAAAGTGAGCCTGAAATGATTATAAATTCAGATCTGTTTCACTGAAGAAGCATGTAATGATTAAAACAGCTTTATCTGTGATTTCCTGGTACTGAGATGACACTGAATGACCCCAGGAGTGACTCCTCAGTGCAGAACCTGGTTTTTGTGCTGCAGGGACACCATCATGTATGCAGTGTCTGCTGATGCCAGAGGCCTGGACACCGTGGTCAACTTGCTGGCTGATGTAACACTCCAGCCCAAATTATCAGGTCTGGCAACACAATCCTTTACCTCAAAAAAAAAAAAAAAAAACAACCAAAAACATTTCCAATGCATGGCTTGCTCTTAAGAGCTCAGAATTCCCTCAGAAGGGACCTTGCAGCAGCTGGGTGTTTCGTGTGGGGGTTGCCATCCCTTGCTTTGTCTCGTTGCAGATGAAGAAATTGAGATGACCAGGATGGCCATAAAGTTTGAGCTGGAGGATCTGAACATGAGGCCTGACCCAGAGCCTCTCCTCACGGAGATGATCCACGCGGTAAAATGCTGGGAGTGCCACCCTGCACACAGCCTCTGCTGCTTTCTCTTCCTCTTGGTTTTTGGAACTATTTTAGACTGTTCTAAAGCCAGATTTTTTGGTATTCAGTTGCTGTGATGGGAGAATTTGGCTGTCCATTTACTCTGAAATCCCAAACTAAAACCCTGTTAAACTTCCCTTTGTTGATGTGGATGATGAAATGTTACTGAGTTGCACTGACATCAGTGAAATAATGCTCAGCTTTTCCCCTCTCAGACGTGGGCTTAACTCCAAAGCAAAAAGAAATTTAGAGAAGGGTTTAGAGAAAAAAAACAACTGATGTTTGTGACTTTTATGTGTCTATTCTTTCTCAGGCAGCCTTCAGAGACAACACAGTGGGACTGAACAGGTTCTGCCCCGTGGAAAACACGGACAAAATCGACCGGGCCGTGCTGCACTCGTACCTGAGCAGTTACTACACCCCAGACAGGATGGTGCTGGCTGGGGTGGGCATTGAGCACGAGCACCTGGTGGAGTGTGCCAGGAAATACCTGCTGGGGGTGCAGCCCGTGTGGGGCTCGGGGCAGGGCAGGGCTGTGGACAGGTCCGTGGCTCAGTACACCGGAGGCATCATCAAGGTACGTGGTGCACATGGCATCCAGCACCTTTCTCCACAGGCTTTTGCTTTTCTTAAGTTACATTTCATGAGTATGAGACCAAACTGGCTCGTGACAGCTGTTAATTGGGTGGTGTGGTAATTATTGGGGATGTATCAAAGTGGGTACAACAGCTGTGAAAATTGGTGTTAATAATCCTTCTGCCCTTCCCACAGGTTGAAAAAGACATGTCAGATGTGAGTCTGGGCCCTACTCCCATCCCAGAGCTCACCCATATCATGATTGGGTTAGAAAGCTGCTCATTTTTAGTAAGTATTAAGCTAAAATCCTTCATTTTGTATCCCCACACAAACATTGGCATTTTTGCTGCTTGCACATAAAAACAAGCAGCACTTTCCAGGACATTTTGCTGAAGGCCTTGACCTTCACACTGCTCTTTCCTTTGCTCACCCCAGACCCTCGAGGGCTCTGCCATTACCTGAGTTTTTTGTTCCAATCCAGGAGGACGATTTCATTCCTTTTGCAGTGCTGAACATGATGATGGGAGGTGGTGGCTCTTTTTCAGCTGGAGGGCCTGGCAAGGGCATGTTCACCAGGCTGTACCTCAATGTGCTCAACAGGTTGGTTTGTCTTGCTGGTTAAGGGGTGGCAGAAACAATTCTTCTACAGATTTACATGCAGAAAAAAAGCAAATCCCACCAGGTTTTATATCAGTTTGTTCTGCTTGGAACGTGGGACTGGTGTTGTCAGTTGGCACTTTGAGAGGGTGAAAGTAAAGGGCAGAAGTGACCAGGAATTCTGTTTACTTCTGCTAGTTCAGTCCATGCTTTAATCAGGGAATATTAACAGGATTTGCTCTGTATTGTCCTGGGTTTGGTCTCAAGGATTCAAGTGGAGAGAAGGGAGTAGATGGCACAGGCATAAATTGTCACAGGCAGGGGTTGACAATTCTCACTGCACTGCTGAGAACCCTGAAAATGCTAGGAGGGTGCTCACTTGTCCATGTTTAATTTGTCCATGTTTGTAAATTTTGGATTTTAAATTTTAATTTAATTTTGGGTTTTAAATTTTAAAATAGTGTTTGTATACTCACAGGCACCACTGGATGTACAATGCCACCTCTTACCACCACAGCTATGAGGACACAGGTCTCCTTTGTATCCATGCCAGTGCAGATCCAAAACAGGTACAGAGTGCTGTCCTCAAAGACAGGAGTCCCTAAACAGTAATCACATCTCTCAGAGAGTTCTGTGGACACAAGATACATTGTTCTGATCCTCTTCCCATGATCTGTTTTCCCCAGGTTCGGGAGATGGTGGAAATCATCACCAGGGAATTCATCCTCATGGCAGGAGCAGTGGGAGAGGTCAGCAGCACACTGGAGTTTGCAGATGGTCTTTGAGCTGGAATAATCCCTGGAAGTGTCCAAGGCCAGGCTGGACAGGGCCTGGAGCAACCTGGGCGAGTGGAAGGTGGCCCTGCCCATGGCAGGGGGTGGAAGTGGATGGGCTTTAAGGTCCCTTCCAACCCAAACCAGTCTGGGATTTTGTAAATGCATTGCCCTGACTGTGCTGGAATGGGTTTTTATAGATAATTTTGTTATATATTTCTGTAAAATAATACAGCAACACTAGCAATGCATCCACAAAGAAAGAGGTGACTGCGGAACTCTTTGTGTTACCTGGTACTACAGAGCAGCAAACAATTTTTTTTTATTTCCTGCTCAATCACAGGTAGAACTTGAGAGAGCAAAGACACAGCTCAAGTCCATGCTCATGATGAACCTGGAGTCTCGGCCAGTGATCTTTGAAGATGTGGGGAGGCAGGTTTTGGCAACAAACACAAGGAAGCTACCTCATGAGCTCTGTGCCCTCATCAGTGAGTACACAATGCTTTGCCTTGCCTTGAGGGAACTGTAGGTACAGTTAAAATATTCTTGTAGCACTGATAAATTACCTCTGAAAGCCTAGGGGCATAAATGCTACAGAAATACATTTCAAACTGAGCTTAACTCCTTTCAAGCTAAGGGAAAATGAGAATCGTGGTAGAGCAGATACAGAGTCGGTTTTCTGAGCCTCAGCCTGAAGCTGCTTTGTGCTTGGAGGTGTCACAGCTCTACCTTTTTTCTGTCTGCAGGTCAGGTGAAACCCGCTGATATCAAGAGGGTGGTGACTAAGATGCTGCATAAGAAGCCAGCAGTGGCTGCCCTGGGTGACCTGACAGATCTGCCCACGTATGAGCACATCCAGGCTGCCCTTTCCAGCAAGGACGGGCGGCTCCCGCGGCTCTACCGCCTCTTCCGATAGAGCAGCACCTCCTGCCTGCCCTCAAACCCCTTCTTTTTTAATGGTTTTTTTTTGGATTCTCATGTTGCTGTACCACCCTCCCTCCCCCCAATGCTCCCAGGCATTCTGTGCAGCCATGGAGCTGAGCAAAGCTGCTTCAGAGCACTGGAGTGTGAAGAGCTCGTGTAAGGAGCCAGCGCTGGCTCTGGAGGAGGGGTTTGAGCCTCTGAGAAGATGGGTGTGACACCCTTCTCTTGGTTTTGGGGAGAACAGAGCAAGCCAAAATAGTCATCACTACAGTGAAAGCACATCTCTGAGCAGTCAGTCACTGCCTCTTCATCATCCCAGCAGTGGAAGTGGTCCTCTCTCATGAAGCCTCACTGTGCCCTTCCTGAGGAATGTGTGACACCTTAAACAGCTTGGCTTACATGTCTGAACTCAAAGAATATTTATAACTGTTACCAAGGTGAGCACAGACTTGGTCAAACTAAATTAGGAAAATAATAGTTAACCGTCCCTGTGAAGTTAGGAAAAAGGTTTCCTGTAATCCAGATTTTGTTACAAATCATGGATCCAGTTCATCAGTGTAAGTCACCCACCTGGGAATAACTTCATCATCCTGCTAGAGCTCCAAGGAAAGCAGACCCATGACAGAACCAATTTTCTGTGGAGTTCCTCTGCAGAGGTGCTGTACATAATGGACACTTACTTGAGAATGAGATCAATCCTATTCTTTAGGTTTTTCACTTGGACATGAACTGTGCTAAAAAAATAAAAGTTCTTTTCCTCCAGAGTTGCTGTACAAACAGTTATTAAAGGAGTTGCTGCTGCTGCACTTTAAACTCGTGCCTCATTTCCTCAGTGTCACTCAGATGGATTTAAGGCCTTGCAAAAAGAAGACACAATCAGTCTCACAGCAGAGATGTGGCTCAGCTGGAAGTCAAGACAACAAAATCACAACATTTAGAAACATGATCTTGACTGACACCACATCACAGAAAGCCAAGTGCCATGCGTGACATGCTGAAGAAATGAAGACTCAAAAGAGGAATATGGTTTTATATAATCCCCTGATCTACATGGGTTTAAAAACACAAGACAGCTGCACTGCAGCTCTTCACTGCTAGCTGTGTATGGTAAGGAGCAATGCAGCTGGGAGCAGAGCACTGTGAGGCTGCTGTTACTTGCTTCACCCCATCCTTTCCTTGTGCAACTCAAAGAAAACATTGCACTGCTTCCTGCAGAGCCCACAGTGTGGAAATCCTGTTCAGTTGTTGTGTATGCTTGTGAGGAAATAAACAGACCTCTGAACAACTGGAGCAAGCAGTAAGAGTTCCGAAATTCATCTGCCAAGGGTTTCCTGAATTGGTGGAGTTCAACAAGTGGAGCATGCTTTGTTCAATGCAAACAATTAGAGAAATCTGTCCCACCCCTCCAGCTGAAGACAAATGGCCCAGGTCACCCAAACGCACACCACACAAAGAACTCTGGTTCTGACAACAATAAAAGCTGGTTGTCCATTAAGGTATTGCATTAATTTGTTTTTATTCCTTTAAAAAGAAAGGAAATCCAAATATCTGATGGCTACAGACAGGTCAGTGCCATAAATGTACCGCAGAACAGGAGCCTGTCTTGGACAGGTTGCATAGTCAGCAGCACTTCCTCCAAGGTGTTTGCATGATGTTTTAGGTCCTAAGGTGAGTAATGATCCCATCTGTGCCCATGAGAAATTCTTAATTTATCAGCTGTACTTAACATTTTACCAGTGCCATACTGGTCCTTGTAGTAGATAAAGCCTTAAGACAACACTACTTCAAAAAGAGCAAGTTATTCACAGTTTACTGATCTGGAAAAATAAAAACCAAAAGGAACTGAACTGTGATTGGAGGTAATGGAGCTGTGTGGAGCTGAGTGGCTGCAGTTGCTCTGCAAACCTCCCTGGTGCACTCACTTGGCATCACTTTGGTGAAGCATCACACAGTGCCTGTTCTCAGGTAAATTCTAACTCCTGCTGCTGAAGGCAGGAAGTGCTTAATGAGCCCTGGGGGGACAAGTGAGTTCAGGAAGGGACTGCTTCAAGCAGTCTCAGCACATAAATATATGGCCTGAGAGTTTGGTATTTACCCCCTTAGTAACAGAAGGCCTAGAGAATGATTATTGAAAGGCAATGTTTCTACACTTCAATGTACAGGAGTACATTCACCCACAATTTGCTGCAGAGGACCCAAAAAACCCAACAGAGGAGCACCATCCATACACAGAACTGCCAGGAACTGGTCCCAGTTACTCCTTGTACAGAATTCCAACACTTGGCTATAGAGAAGGAGCAAACCCAACCCCACACTGGATGGAAATTAATCTGACCAAACCAAAGAGACAAACAAAGAATTCACCTTCCTGCAGGCTTTTCTGAGGTCCCCTGTCCTGGGTGATGCCAGTTCCAGCAGCTGCTCCCCTGCAGGGAGGGGAACCAAGGCTCTGCACCCAGTGGCTTCCTTAAGACAGTCCAGTTAAAAATAAATCACTTACACCAGCTGGGATGGATGTTTTGAATAAGTGACTCCTTTTCTTCGGCAGAAGCACTTGAGCTACATGGATTAGCTCATGCAAATGAATCCAGGATGAGGTTTAAGACATTCTTCACAAGCCACAGAGGTGCTTATGCAGACAATTCCCTGCAGAGTTTGCCATGGCCTGAAATCCTCTTTCAGGGCCCCTCTGCCACAAGCACTGCAGAGCTTTCAGCTCAAGAAATGCTACATATGCTGCTGGATCTTTGGTCCTTTTGTTCCCGGCGCTTCAGGAGTTCCCTCGTAGCCCGCCTCCTTATTCCAATTAAATACAGATCTCTGTCAAACAGCCCTGCAGCCAGGGGGATGCTGCAACAGGAACACAAGCCAGCAGGTCAGGGCATAAATACCTTCCTGTTTGCCCAGCATTTCCCTACTACTTCATACAACAAAGGCCACAAACCTGATTTTTACTTTCTTAAGGCTTTCAGTTACTGCTGCGGGAGAAACAAGAGTTGTTCTTCCACAGCAACAAGTTAAGGTTTTTCACAATACTTTAAAATGCTGGTTTAAAAGGGAAATGTACTTTAAATTTTAGCATCCTTTATATATAGAGGGCTTCCTTAATGACTAAACTAAAACCCCCTCATTTGAAAAGCTAAACCAGGTTACTGCTAACTTGGTGTATTCACTGGTGTGGTTCATCTCAATTCTTACCTTGGTCTGTCTTAGAGAGGCCAGAGAAAACCTGAGCAGCCCATCACACCCTGCTATTTAATGGGAAACAAAAATTCCCATTGTAATTGCATTGCTGATCAAATACTTTGAGAAATCACTTTTCTAGATATTCAGGTCTTGAAATCCCTGACCATATTACTCACAAAAAAGAATAATTTTCTAAGGAGTTCTAAAAATACAACAACCTACAGTAGGACATAAGAACTTGGAGGATCTCAAGATACTCCACTGAGATCCAGCTGTGCTGAACTGCAGCCATCACTGGGGAGGGAAAATAGAACTGATCCTAAAGAGGGAGGGAGAGAGGAAGAGAAGAGGAAAGCTGCCCATGCTGATAGGGAAAATACAGAGCTGCATCTCAGATAAAACACAGATTTATCTTCAGTTCCAGTGGGCTCTTTTATCCCCCTTAAGGGAAGGATTAAGGGACCTGGCAGCAGGGATTTCAGCTGTCAGTGCAAGCTTTAAGCTCTCACTGCTCTGACCACCAGCATGCGCTGAGTAAAAGCCAAACAGGATCCTGAGGATCATGGAGCCAGGAGCAGCCATGTGGAGCTGCAGGAGGTACTCACTTGTCTCTGCCAGGCCTCACTTTGACACGAAACAAGGCAAACACGGGCCTGTGGTCTGAGGTTTTGATGACAGGACAGGAGGAATATTTGACAGCCTGGATGTCATCCTTGTAGCGGCTGCGGAACACCACCCGGTCCTGGAGGCAGGGACAGAGGGGACAGGGGTGGTGATTCCCTCTGCACATCATCCACCCTGGAAAGCAGCACTGGTTCACCAGAGACAAATCCATTCATTCATCATGCTCCACTTAATGAAATTAATGTGGGGATCCATTTGTGAAGTGTGTGATCCCAACAGTTGTTCTGTGCCAGCTCTGAGCACGGGGGAGAGCACACTCAGGCAGGGAAAAGAAAATTAACAGCCTGTGCCAAACTCTCCCTGTGCTCACAAATTCAACAATCCTTTCTTCCACAAGTCCCAGCTGCCCTTAAGCAACGAATCTCAGCACAACTGAATCCCCTGTGACTTCTGGAATCACCCCTTACCGTGTAGGAGGGAGTCCTTTGCTTGGAAGTGGTGTCATAGCTGTCCTTTCCTATGTCAAACTTGTAGGAAGGACGGAAATGGATATCAGCCTCTTGGAATCCTTTGAAAATAGACCCTGCAAGGGAAGGGGAGAACAGCATGAACAAATTCCTTTTTCCTGAGAACTGGGCACTGTGTCTACTAGTGCTGCCTAGAAACAACAGCCATGTACATCTCAGAAAAACCTGGGCTTGGGCTCCAGAAAGAGATCAAGCTCCAGTCCTGACATGGAGAGGATAAAAAAAATAGCCAGTAGCTGTTTAGTCATTGGTCAATTAAACAAATCAGACCTGGTCCATGCACTTCTCCTTCCACTGAAAGCTCGTGCTGCTTTGTAAATGCTGTTCAAATCTAAATTCCCTGGACACTGGGACAGAATGGTTGTGGAGGAGTCAGATGAAACAGCAGCAAATGGCTCGAGAGTTTACATTAAATACAGCAAACTGCTACAGCAAAAGGTCCATTGACACATTGCCACTGTATTTGACAACTGCTGACTGCCTTCTTTTAGGGAACTTAAGCAAAGAAAGCAGGAAAGGTCTCCAGGAAATGGGGACTGGGCTGCCATCACTCCTGTGTGTAGGTACCTCTGTTTGGAGAGCAGGGAGAGAAGCAGCTGCCCCTTACCCCGGCTCATCTCACTGGTCAGCTGGTCATACACCAGCAGCTTGGACACGTCTGTGTCCGGGTTCTGGTTCAGGATGGAATCCACAGTCTCCCGATCCTTGTTCAGCCGGAAGTTGAAGTCACCAAACCAGAAAACTTCATCAAACCGAGTGGTGACATCACCTGCAAATTCACACAAGTGTTCAAGGGGTGCTGCTGAATGTGTTCAAGGAACAGGAAGAAATTCTTTCTTTTCACTACCTGGAGATTGATACTGAGAATGTTTTCTACCTGTGAGCAGCACTGAATGTGGGAATTAACAACCCAGGAGAAAACAGAACAGAAATGTTAAAAACCATAGAAAAAGCTGAAAAGAGAACTAACTTATCTGTAGGAACTAACACCAGAGGGAACACAAAAAGCTAATGCTACACTGCAGATAAAGAGTATATTCAATTTCCTAGTAAAAGCACCTAATTATTTATCTAGGCTTCAAGTTGTCAGCACAGTCTTAGGAAACGATAATGGACTTTGGCAAACAATTCTCTGACCTGTATACAGTGGCATAAGGCTTATTCTCTTAAATTTTGAAATAAAGTAATTCATAATTGTTCTAGAAAACACTTGGAAAGTGAAACATATCTGTAATATTCATAATAATTAAACCAAAATTACCATATTGCTAAAAAATACATCAAATAAAATTTCCCTTTTGAATTTTCTCTCTCCCATTTCAGGTGTTTTCCAAAATTCCTGACTTAAAAAAAAAAAAAAAAAAAAAAAAAGGGAGTAATAACCATCCTCAGACCTGTAGTCTGTTTTTACAGTCTCAAATTATCACTCCTCTCAGTGCAGACTGAGAGACAATGCACAGACTCTGCTGATCTGGGCTCCCCCACACTCATGGTTTCACACTTACTAGAACTGGATCGATATGGATTTGTGTCCGGAACATTCTTGGGAAGTGTAAGGGCTTGAATGGTTTTATTGTAGTCCAATTTCCTCTCATTCACTTTACTGTCCCCAGCTGCAAGACAGAAACCCCATTACTGCCAACAATGAATCATTTTCATTCAATTACCATTTCTGGTTATACCAGGAGCTTCCAAAGGCTATCAGACATTTTCCACATGTAAAACATGACACTCTGTGAGCGTCTGCACTGAATAATGATGGCAGAAAGCGTGGAAAAAAGGGATACAATGGTGCAGAGTTCATTTCTGTTTCATAAATACAGTCCTTTTGTAAGTTTGTTACCAAACAAACCTCCTTCCTTATCCTCAGCTCAGCAATCCTGAGCTTTGGCTTCAGCCCGTCCTGCTTTTGCTATCTGTACAGCTCCCTCCCCTCCTCCCTCCACCAGGAGAACACTCAAATGTCTCACATGTGAAGTGGGAGGTGATGAAGAGAAAGGAGGTCCCAAAAAACGTAAAGCTGATTCCCAGAGCTCCCTTGGTTTTGATCTGGGACACGATTCGAGTTGTCACCGTGGCATACTCCACTTCTGGAAGGACGAAAAGAAGATTTTGTTAGTGAAACGGTAACACTTAGAGTGAGCAGGAAGGTCAGGAGAGGGAGAAAAGAGAAGGGCAAGGTGCTATTACTGAAACACTTCTGAGAGTGAGCAGGGTGGTCAGGAGAGGGAGAAAAGAGAAGGGCAAGGTGCTGTTAATGAAACACTTCTGACAGTGAACAGGGAGGTCAGGAGCGGGAGAAAAGAGCAGAGCAAGGTGCTGTTACTGAGTGAGCAGGGAGGTCAGGAGAGGGAGAAAAGGGCAGGGCAGAGGCTGGCAGCAGAGCCCTCAGCTCCCCACACACCCGAGCAGAACCAGATGAGGTCCCTGCGGATGAACACAGACATGTAGAGCACTCCGTGAGCAGCCGAGTGCAGCAGGACGTAGTGGGGGCCCAGCGTCTCCTGCAGGCGGATCTCCCACTCTCTTCTGCAGGAAAGAACAACAGCTGGATCACACAGACAGTACAGGAGACAACAACCAGGAGAGCAGATCAGCGTGGTGCACACAGAGCAATCCCTCTCACACAACATCAAGTTGTAAGCAACAGCTCCCTGTGCTGAGCTAAGGGGTGGCTGCTGAGGTGTCACAGAAATCGGCAGAGCTTTGCCATCAGGATAAAATTCCAGAGAAGCTGTTCCATCCCTGCAAGTGTCCAAGGTTGGACAGGGCTTGGAGCACCCTGGTCTAGTGGAAAGTGTTCCTGCCCATGGCACTGGAGGGGTTTTAATGTCCCTTCCAACCCAAACCGTTCTGGCATTTTATCATTTAGACTTTTTCCTCTAAATCCCATTTCCGCCGGTGCTCATGCAATAGAATTCAGTCTTGTTAAATGGGTTGATTATTGAAAATATTAGGAATATATCGGAGACTATTTCTAGTCTAATTCAAAATGATTAGTTAACAATAAAAGAAGATGATTCATTACATTGTTTTTGCTACCTGTCTGGACAGCCTTCTTGAACCCCAATGACATACATGTCCTGGGCAAAGTCTGGATCTGTTGGCAATAAGAAGTCATCCAGATTCACTGGAAGTTCCTATGACACAAGCAATTTAAAACAAAAAAGAAAGAAAAGAAAAGCAGTATTAGTTATGCAAAGATTTACTAGAATAAATAGCTTCTAATTTGAAAATGATGATGACCCAGGTTGACAAGGAACATAGTCATGAACAGAAAAACATCACCCCAGTCCTCTCAGCAGAGCTGGGGTGACTTTACTGCTGCCAAAGGATCTTTGTGCACCTACCTTCTGCCCCTGCATGTTCCAGGTGGCCACAAAGATTCCCATATTCCGATCAGGGAAATATCTGCTGAGTTCTTCTGCTCCCATTAAGGCACCACTTGCCAGAAGGCTGCCTTCCAAATAGCTCCTGTGGACAGAAAACCCAAAAAAGAGCGTTTAAGGAAAGGGCATGGCAGCTGGATATTGATGTGCAACGTTTGAATCTTGAAGTAATCCAGAACATACCTTTAAGAAGGAGGAATTTAGTATTTATAAATTGTTCTGCTTGCCTAAAGCTCCTTCCAAAGCCAGGGCACAAGGGTGATGGTGAGGCTGATGCTGCTCAAGTTCTGGGATGAGAAGGCTGAAGCCGTCCAAAGCCCCGCTAATACTCATCCAGACACAGAACGAAGAAATTGGTTTGAGGGTTTTAATGTCCCTTGAGAAGCTGTGGCTACCCCTGGGTCCCTGGCAGTGTCCAAGGCCAGGCTGGACAGGGCTGGGAGCAGCCTGGGATGGTGGAAGGTGTCCCTGCCATGGCAGGGGTGGGATGGGATGAGTTTTGAGGTCCCTTCCACCCAAACCATTCTGGGATTCCATTGAGTACCTTGAAGCAGCTGAGTTTCCTTCAAACATAAAAACAGCTCCACCACTCCCAGTGCTCTGGCATCAGGTTTATCCTGATCAAAAACTCAAACTCACGTCTCTTCTTCGATTCAGCTCATCAAATCAGCTTCAAAAACAAAAATGATTGAGCCTGAAGTCTCAAATATCCCCTTTGGGAAGGACAGATGCATCCCACAGCACCTGCCTCTCTGAAGGACACACTTACAGAGGTGAGGGATGCTGGCACAGGGACTGCATGTTGAATAAGCATTTTTAATCTTGCTTAAGCTCTGCAAATAATGATGAGAGAATAATGTCAGGGAGCCCTGGGCAACCCAACACTGCCCACCTGGCTCCAGCTGCTTTACGGAGGAATGGGTAGGAAAACCCTCATAGTAAACAAGTAACAATCTATCTCTGGGGTTTCTTTACCAGCTAGTAACACTTTAATTTATCTCAGAATTATTTCCTCTCTATTACTGACTCCTACACTTTGAATCAATGATTGGGTTTTTCCCTCCTGGAGAAGCTGGGGCAGAGGAGCTCCTGTGGGATGCTGGAGTAGTTCCCAGCACATAAATTGATCCTGCTAGAAACCAAACAAGTGCAACATCACCTCACAGGACTGTGATAATGCTGCATGACAAACTCAATTTTAAAAATCTGGTGTTATTTTTTTTTCCTGTAATTTATCATTTCCGTTCAGGCCCAATGTACTTTTTAGATTTTTCTAAAAAACTGTTTTCCCAACTGCTGGCGTGCACAGCCATCCCTTCTTAATTCTCAAACCAGATTATGTAAACATTAGAAGCAAACTGACAGCAAATCAGACTGGTATTTATCAAAAGACTTAGCTAAAAGCAGCAAACGCAGAGTATTTGTACTGATCTCTTCATCTTCCAACTCTCTTCACAGCAGCTTAAATAACACAGAACTGCTCTTGTGCTTTACCAGCAGCTCAGGAGTTCCCTGCCCTTCCCCAGCGGGATTCTCCTCGCTGCTGACACCCCAAAAGCAGGAGAAAAGCTGGGGCAGCCCTACCTGCTTCGAACATCCTTGGTCCGGATGGGAGTGAGCACGCTGAAGGTGGATTTCATGGAGTCTGTGGAGCAGCTGTCATAGAGAGTCCCATTGCCCTGCAGCCTGGAGTCGCTGAGGCTGCTGCTCACCCTGCCGAACTTGTGCTGAGAATAATGTCGATAATCCAGACAATCTGAGTCGATCCTATTAGCTGTCCTCAGCGAGTGCGAGGCCACGTTGAGCTCCAGCGGGGGCAGGGGGCGGGCCGGCATGATTTGGGACAGCCGGGGTTTGCCCCCCGCGAACCCCTTGCCCCGCAGGAGCCCCCCGAAGGCACTGGAGATCTCGGAGGCTCGTTTGCCCAGGTCCGAGGCGCCTGCCCTGCTCTTCCCCCCGGGACTGGCTTCCAAGGCGTCTGGTGAACTGTGCAAGGAATCCTGCTGGCAGCAGGGATTGCAAGGGCTGGCCCTGCCCCTGGTGGGAGGGCTGGGCGACGCTTCCTGCAGGGAACCGTTGGAGGAGCTGGTCTCGTTGGGATCGGTCAGACTTTCCTGGCTTGTCCTAAACCGTCTCCACTTCCTCCAGCTCTTTTCATCCAGGGATGCAGCACGTTCCAGCCGGGGCTTCCGAGGGGGCCTTGGAGTGATCGATCTAATTTTCATGTTGGCTTTGAGCTCTTCTGGCAGAAGCTTTAAGGTCTCACTTATGGGCGTGCCTATCTTCGGAGGTGTCCCATCGCCCCCAGCCTCCTTTTTGGCTGCTTTTCCAGCTTTTTTTGCCTGCAGGTCCTGTACTGCTCCACCCTCCAAGCTCCGAGTAAGACACATCCTTGAGTGCTGCGGAAATCCGTTTGGAGTACTCATTGTCCCCCAGGTACCAGCTGTGGATGCTGCTCCAGGTGAAAAGTTCCTCAAAGCATAGTTTCCTTCCCTTTATGACCCTGTGGGTTCACAGGGCTTTTCTCAGCCAGCAAGACATGGGAACTGCAGACAGCTCAGCCTTCAGCTGGGGATGAAGGGCAGGTGAACTTGCAGGCAGATGCATTGTCTGTAAAATTCCAAGACGTGGGATACCTGGATTCCCCCAAGAGAAAGATGAAAGAATGAAAAGTTATCGAGCTGCAAACTGTACTCCTTGACCAAAAAGCACCTCCTTGCAGGACCTCCCTCTAGCACAACTCACACCTCAACGTGACCTTGTTAGAAAACCTCTGTTATTTCCCGGCTTTTACCCCAAAAGCAGAGCAGTGACCTCCTCCCTGCTGCAGACATCGCGGTTGTGTACACCCTTCTCTAAGGAAAGGCTGTGCGCCCTGTGAGCCCGAAAGGAAATTTAAGCTGCACAGAAACCACAGCTCCTTGTCCTTGCTGTACACACGGCGTCACCAGCACAACCAGCCCGCAGCCAGGAAATTTCCAGCGATCCCACAGCCGGGAAATCGCTGCCGCCTTTTCCTGCCTTGCACCAACACCGCTCACACCCAGAAAACACCCCCGGGGTGGCTTTAGGCTACGGAAAGGGTGTTCGAGCACATTTCTACCCGGGGGAAGCACCTCGTCATTCTGCGGCTACCGCGGAGCAGCCTCCCGCGGCCCCGGGAGGGCAACACGCGGTGATCGCTGCCCAGAGCGCGGGTTCGGCCCCGGAGCCGCCGCCGCCCGCACCCCCGGCCGGGCAGGAGGGACCCAGCCCCGGCCCTCGCCCTCACAACGGCCGCGCCTCCCGCCCGCCGNGCTGCGGGCGGCACGCAGCGGCCTCACCGGTTCCTCCCTGCTTCTCGCCGGTGTCCGTGGTGGCAGCGTGGGTGCCGGTGCCCGTTTCGGTGCCGGTGCCGGTCTCGGTCCCGGTGCGGCCGCCCCGACCCGGCCGTGGCAACGGGGGCAGCGCTGGACCGGGCCCGCCCCGCCCGCAGCGCCCCCCGGCGGCCGGAGGAGCGCCCGGCAGCGCTCACGGTACGGGATGAAGGCAGCGTTTAAAAGACGTTTAAAGTAAATGTGTTACATTAAAGGAATTTAAGAGTTGCCTGTGTTAAGCCTAGAGGTTCAATTTTGAGCATTTGTGTACAAACACTGATCACAGGCACAGGCTGGGGGTGGGAGGAACCTTGAAGATCACCCAGTTTCCAACCTTCACCGTGGATAGAGACACCTTCCCCAGGCTCCAAGCCCTGTCCAGCCTGACCTTGGACACTTCCAGGGATGGGGCAGCCACAGCTTCTCTGGGCAACCTCTGCCAGAGCCTCTTCACCCTCACAGGAAAGGATTTCTTCCCAATATCCCATCTAAACCTGCTCTGATGAAGCCATTCCAAACAACAAACACTTCAGGCTGCCTTTCCTCATAAAGATCATTCCCAGACAAACAGGAAAGGTTCCTTCACCCACCTCACCAAAGCAATAACCACAAGAAGAAGGTAAAATGTGAAAGTGCTCCAGAGCGCAAAATATTTTATTTAAGAATTTACAGTGTCAAATCTTACACTTAGGAAAGACAGCCGCTCCCAGCTCAGAGGGAGCCTCCTTGAATGAAGTTGTTTGGCAGTCTCTACTGAAAGGAGAAAATAATCAGCAGCCTGGCTGGACTAGAGGAAAGCCAAGTGTCTGATTAGGTTTCAATTATAGAAAAGTAAACCACACTGACTGCTGCTGTCCATGTCTGGAACTGAGAATGGACCAGCACACAAAGGTTTCTAATCCCCCCCCAAAGAGTGTTTTACTTGGGCTGCATACAAACCTTTTGGGACATAGATAAGGCTATCACGATCTTAGAAAAGTGGTGTTATTCAGGAAAAGAAAAACAAAAACAAAACAAAACAACAAAAAAACCAACTGGGGACAAATACTGGCGATTTCACATTCGTATTACTTCCACACCTGGGCAGAAATTCAAGTAAAATCAAATAGTTTGGTGGCAAGTTCTAAATAAAATATGGCCTAATGATTTAATAAATATTTAAAGTTTATTTCTCTCTTTGCAGATAATTCAGACTCTTCAGTGAATATAAATGCTGCATACCATGGTTTTCAAGATTTCCTATATTAAACCTAAAGATTTTAATGTCCATCTGTAGAGGTCTAATCCATCTATTTTTAGTATGAAATTCAGCTGTTAGCTATTTAAGACCTTGGTTATTTTAGTAAGGGAGATTGAAGAACAGATTATTACACTGATTCTGGCACTCCCAAAAGGAAAAAAAAAAAATAAAAAACTTTCAAGCTGTTACCCCCCCAGCTGCAGAGTGCCAGCAGTTTGAGAGAAAGCAAAGTAACCGTATTGCACTTAAACAAACACTCACTCGTCAAGAGAACAGCGTTGGCTATGATACAGAGCTCCTTCCCACTATACACTTGGCTTTACAGGTAGTCTAAACCACAAACTACATACAGACTAGGAAAGATCCAAATCAAATCAGGATTAGATTACAGTCACAGTTTTCATTCAATATAGGTGGATTTATTTGGATGAGCTGTGGCCCCCTCCCGCCTCCCAAAAACCAAAGCAGCTCCTGGGTGAGCCTCTCCCAGGGGAACATCTCTGGTTCCACACTCTGGCTGAAAGCATCACGATTGTGCATGGTCCTCTTAAGGCCACAGTGTTATTTTACAATGTGGACATGTTTTGTTTTTGTTTTTTTTTTACCCCTGCTGGGAGGGGAGCATCCTTCAGAAATTAAGGAATCCCTGAAACTACGTCTCGGAAGGTCACGCTAGTAAGGTTTAAAATAAACTTAAGGAATAAATTGCCTATGCAATTTACAAATAGGTTTTGTAACAGACAGCAACTATTTCCTCTCTTGTGTCTATTCTTTATCACAGCAAAGCTATTTCTAGCCAGGTTTTGAAAAGGAAAAGTTACATACATTTCATGTTTGGTAATGGTTTGCGTAGATGAGGTGCAAGCATGAAAGAGATCACCCATCATTAGATTTCTGTCATGTCAACTGCAGCTGATACCATGTGCCATAAGGCTGAATAGTTCTCTGCATACTCAGAACATGAGTAAGGATTCCAAATACAAAGCCACTGTATTCTACTTCAATGTTGGATACTTCCTCTGTCCAATTCTTCCCAGTCTTGAACTTCCAGTGGCTGCAGGAGACTGAAAAAAGAACAGGGTTAAACAAAATGTTCTCTAAAAGTGTCATGCTGGAGAAAAAATTTAAAAAAAATCATAAATAAAGTTTTGAATGGAAACTTGTTAAATTGAACCGGTGCCAGCCTGATCTTTGTGCACATTTAATGCTCTATGTGCAACAACCCAGATTAAGATGTAAAGCACAAAATCATGTTTTGTTCAAAGTATAGGATGAGATTGGTTTGGGTAGGATGGGACTTTAAAGCACATGACATCGCACCCTCTGCCATGGGCAGGGACCCTTTCCACTATCCCACACTGCTCCAAAGCCTGTCCAGCCTGGCCTTGGACACTTCCAGGGATGGGGAAGCCACAGTTTCACTGGGAAATGATGGATAACAAGGACAAGGGAAAGGAAAGGTGAGACCTTCACTCACTTGTGCAAATTGAGAGGGGTTGTAGAATGGTACCGCTCCTGCTGAAGGTGCCCCCGAGGGTGGAACAGTGGCAGGCTGGGAAGAGAAAACACTGAAATTAGACATGGGCACTCCAGTGCCTCTCAAATGTGATCTGCTAAACTTATACAGTGCAATTATCCACAGGAATAATGCCAACAACATGGAGAGCGCAGCCTATTGGAACAACTCCAGAGTGCTGGTACAGTTTGCATCCAGATCTAGAACAGGGCTGGCTTTAATGTAGGAATTGGCCAAACAATGTCACATGCATCCACTGCAAATAGCTCTGCAGGTCCAAAGCATGCAAAACCAACACAAAAGACACCAGTGCAACTCCACTCCATTAGTACCTTCTGCCTTTGTTAGTACACCTCAGCACTTGCCCCAAAATGAACATTCTGTGTCAGGTTTTGCTTTACTATGAAGTATCAAAAAGGTTTGTGTCACCCCTTTGTGGTGACCCCACAGCTCTGGAACTTCCAGCAGAGATGAAGCATTCCTTTAAAAGGTACAGGGACTTTTGCAGATGGTTTATTACCAATTTGAGACTGGCAGCAGCAGAATGACCAAGTTTTGCTTGTATCGAGGCTTTTTAGGAGGTTGGTTTGGTTTAGTTGGAGGATTTTTGCAGGTTTTTTTTTTTTGTTTAAAATCTATTGATTTCTTTAGTATCCCAGAAAAAAAAGATGATGAAATAATGTGAATATCTCTTAGGAGCATAAATAAAAAGCATGCCTGGATTACATGCACTCTCATAAATACACAAAACTGAAGACCCTGTTTGAGTGTAAAAAGGAACACTACATCGTGATCTACTTTTAATGACATTTCTGTGAAATGAAGGGGAAATGACTAAAAGTAGCATTAGTATTTGAGCAAATGCAAAATAAAGAGGAGAGGGGGGGAAAGTAAATAAGTTAACATAAATAAGAATGGCCAGCCACATGTACCTGATTAAAATGCTGGCTTACTTCACGTGATAATGAACTCATTGAACTAGAGCGCGAAAGCTACAAAACAGCAAGAACACACAAATACAAAAAAACACAAATAAAAAAGTCGTCATGCATGTCACTGCCTCAAGCTTTCAGTTGTTTTATTTCATTGTCAAAGTCTCACTGCCAAAAGTTAAACCAACTTCGAGTTAAGAAAACAAACGTAAAGCCAGAAGTTAGTTTAAATCAAAAGGACTCCTTAAAAGCACGAAATTATGTAGGTATTGAAAATATTTAGTAGGAACAAAGGTCATGTTACTCTGCCTGGCACACAGCAACTTGTTCTCCTTGTGTCTTGCACTTAGTATTAGTGAAATTATATGCATGCATGGAGGCAAGAAGAGACCCTTCAAGTGATACTGACATTTTACTCTGAAAAAAGGCTTTAAAAAGTACTTATATAGGAAAAGAATGTAGGACATGGAGGCTGAACTTCTCATATGGGCTTAGAGGTCTTTTCTGCATAATTCTGGAGGCAGTCATATCACATCTTGGCTATTTATCAGCAACTGAATCAGTTACTTGTGGTTTCAGATGGCCCATTGAAAGACCACTACAATTATCTGTAAAAAGTCATTAATTAAATACTTTGCATCAAGCCTTACCTCGCCTGACTGGGAGCCATCAGGGTTAGGAACAGGAAGTCCAGATCCAGGAGGAAGGGCTGCAGGGTTTAAGTACTGAAGAAAAACAAGGCACTTTTGTTTATTACCATTACATTCCACATTTCCCTGAGAGATCCCACTGAGGCAGAACAATGTCACAACACAGCAGGCAGGTGTAATGTTCAGTTTAAGACTCTTCCCATGTTCTCTGTCCCTTTCCTGCACCCACTGAAGCTGCAGCCCTGCCAAATTAGCAAATGCAACCTCTCATTTTCACTTGCATTTCTCTTCTCCTGTTCGCTAAGTAAAACATTAAACCACAATCCTTATAACAACATCATGCTTTAGGCACTGTGGCTGTGAAACTGCTGCTCAGAATCGTGAGGGGATTTGAATCACAACTTTGGGTTCTGTCTACAGGACATTCCTTCAAACCCACCTCTGGTTCCACAGCTGCAGCAGGCTCTGTGCTGGTTTGGTTTGCAGCTGGTGTGTGCTCTGCTGCTCCACTCCCTTCCATGGGCTGGGATTCCCCTGGAACTGCAAAGGAAATGGGATTTAGCCAAACACACCCTGTAAATAACCACAAAACCTCCCCAGAATGCTAGCCACACACCTGAGTTTGGAACAAACACGTTGGCAGGAATGGGCATTGGTGCCAGGGGGGCAAACAGGTCTGATGGTGCAGGAACGGCACCACTTGCCTTGGTTCCTCCTGGATTCAGGACATCCACATAGCGAGCTCTGCTTCCAGCTAAACCAGAAACATGCAGAAAAACAGAAATAACCCTTGTGTTTATCATGCCTTGTGTCTACTTTGAGCAGTTTGCTGGTTAAAGCATCTTTCAGGATCAGGAAATAACACTCCAGACACAAACAGTAATAGCCAAGCCATGATACTGTGAGAGCAGTGCAGGAGCTGGGCACGAGCAAAGCCAGCAACAGCCACAGCTCCACTGGGCTGCCATCTGCTCCCAGGGAAACTTAGAACTTCTGCCTTCATATTTTATGCAGGAGAAAGTCTTCAAATATCAGTGCTGGCTGTTACCTGCTCTCCTGGAGAACACGTTGACAGAGGCACCAGGTGGGCCTCCAGGCCCAGGGGGAGCAGCCTGAGCAGCTTTAGGAAATCCTGTTGGAGGTGGTGGAGGAGGTTTACTCTACAAGGAGACAAAAAAATCCAGTCACATCGTTGAGTGATGGTGCACATGATAATTCAAACTCAGTAAAAAGCAGCTCTTAATAACAGATGAAAGAAAATTGTGTGCCAAGTACAGATTTTTGTTTTCCACTTAGAGATAATAGATTTTTACCTCTTCTTCTGGTTCATCCAGATTAACCCAACGCTGTTTCTGCTCATCCCAAACAATCTAAAAGAAAATCACAGTCAAAAACAAAGAGCTCAAAGCAAGCTGCTAAAAAAGTTTAAAATAACCACAACTATTTAAAAAAAAAAATCCAAATTGGTCTTAGAATAAGAATAATCTCCAAAGTTTTACAATCATTTGTTTACTCATCCAAACAATGTTAATTTGTCATTCAGGAGAACATTAGGAACAAATTCAAGATATTAAGGTTTTTGTGATTTTTAAGGCCTTACTGATTTGTTCTTGTCATCTGGTAGGTGAGCCTCATTCTTTCCTTTTCCCATCAGCCAGCGAAACCAGGTTCCACCAGTCTAAAAACAAATCAAATCTACTCAGCTAATTCCTGTCTCACTTTACAGGTAAGTTAAACAACACATTTTCTGTTAGGAACTTCAGCCTTTCAGAGCTGCAACTAATAAGAAGAAAAACATTTTAGTCAGGCCTTCTTAAGTACTTTGGGCCAGGATTTACTAACAAGTCTCCTCCATCTGTATGTACCTTTCAAAGAAAATTTACCTTTCTGGGTGCTGCCTCCTTTTTTGTTTCTTTTTTAGTCTCTTTCCCTGCAGGAGCAGAGGGAGGAGGAGAGGGTTGTTTGGCTGAAGAATTGGATCTCTCTCGTCCCACAGAATGAGCAGAGGATTCTGAGGTTGTTCGGGATCTTCGCCCATAGCCCTGGGTGACAAACACACAGGAAAGCACAGTTGTCACTGCTGCAGTGATGGATCACATTTCATCTTGCTAAAAAAAAATCCTTCTTTGAAAAATCCATAAACAGAACAGACCTGAAAGTTCATACAAAATAAACCTTAAGATGCATCTTTGTCTTGCTGCGTGGTTACATATCAAGGCAAGACAAATGTACAATAAACAAGCAGAAAAATGTCTGACATAGCATTAGTTTTTTTATCAAGAATTTCCACACAAAGACATTTAATCTAGTTCTTTGGGGACTTCTCAAAACCAAGCTTCAAATCTTGTTCAAGAGCAATACAGAGCCCCAAACTCTCTTGTGTTTGCATTGTGCTGCAATGCAGCTGAAGAAATGTGATAAATAACAATACCATGTTAGCCATTCTGCCATAGAAATCATCCTCTCTCTGTTCAGGGAACGAGTTTTGTGAGGGAGACTCTGGGGCAATTCTCTGCATTCCTTAAAAAAAAAAGTTAGATTATGTTAGCAGGGACATACACCAACAAAAAATACCCCAAAACAATAAACACAAAAGCCCCTGAGCCCCACAACAGTTTTAAGGCAAAAGTTTTCACCAGTTATGAGTTTTGTGCTAGACAGAACCTGGTGTTTTAAAGAATTGCAATTGCAATATTTTCCTCTCCTGTCTGGGTTTGTGTTTGTTCTAAACACAGCCCAGAGCAGGCTGAGCGATGCAACCATCAGGATGGAGCAGCTAAAGGTTCCTCACATCTCAAACTCTGCCAAACTTAGGTTTCCTTCCCTCCACATGATCCTTCTTCTGCTGTCACAGAGTTAACACTTAGCAGGGTGCTAGAAACTCATGTCCAGAGGCAGAAATCCCTTGACCTCCCTTGGAAACCCTTTGGAAACAGAACTGCCAATCTCCCTTCACTCAGGGATTATCTGTCATGGTCTAAATCATGATCTGCTGAACCTGACCTCTCTTTTAAAGTAACCAAAAAGAGCAAGATGAATACTACAACTTTCTCCAGATGTTTCTATACAATTTCATGGTGTTTTAAAATTTCATTACCCAAAAGAAGACTGTTTTTTAAATACTGAGATATTTTCAATTATTCCCTGAAACACTTCATTCCCTTTCTAAGGAAGGAGAACTGTTTATTAACATCCCAGACCTGTTTCCAGGTTTGTCTGCTCTTCTGGTGGTGGTTCCATTTCTTGTGGTGGCCCTCCTGGGGGTAGTGTTGACCCTAAATATAGTGGGGATGGTTCAGTTCCATAGGGATTTGAAAATCCTTGAGGTGCAAAGCCAGGTCCTGGGCCAAGAGGCTGAGGAGGCACTGGGTAGAAGGGGACGCTTCCCTGGTCACCAGGAGGAATCATGGCAGCTGAGCCATCAAGGACAGCCTGAGGTACTGCAGCATGAAAAAAAAGAACAAAAAAACCCCCAGAGTTAAGAGTTATAATTAAACAGAAATTCCAGTGTGAACCTTTTACCCTATAAATGACACAATGCAGAAGTGAAATCTCCCTGTTCCCAGCAGCCTCTTAAGTGGTTTCTTGTATCAGAAACCCAAACCCTTTGTTTTCTCTCTCATAAAGGACATGAAACACCAACCTGAAGGCATCAGCTGCACGCTCTGCATCTGTTGAGCCATATTGGGTAACAAGGAGGCCAGCAAAGCATTTTCAGCACCTGGCCCCACGTCACGGCCACCTCCCCCATCACACTGACTGCCACGGTCCAGCTCAGAGCTGGGAGTGCTGCACTCATAGGGAGGGGGTGTGGATCTGTCTGTGTTATAGGCTATGGCACCCTCCTGCAGGAAAAAACAAGATATTATTAAAACCAAGATATTATTAACTGATCTGCACCAGACATTCAGTTCAGAACCAAGGGAACACAGAGCAAAGGAAATCTGAGGTGTGAAAACAGTTTTTTAGTGTTCAGTCAAAAAAAAAAAAAACCCAAACCAAAAAACTAATTGTCAGCCATTTATAAGCCAAGATCAAGCAATAATTTAAAGAGTTTATTTGTTTTTAAAGTGAAACACAGTTAATTAGCTCAGGGTTCAAATTTCTAACATGTCTCTAAATAAACAATAATTATTTCCACTCTAGCAACACCAATCCACACATAAGATATTTTTATGGCAAGCAGATGCCCTGATTACTGCAATCCAATGAGTCCTGCAATTCTCCTTGTATTATGAAAAACCTGTCTCATATAACTTTAATTATTCTGCATTGAATCTGAGGGCACTGAAGTGTGGTAAATTCTTTGTTTACACCATAATATTTAGGACATGAATATATAAGGTCACTTCCCAAGTTTCAGTGATTAACAGCATAAAAAAAAAATATTAAAAACTGGATTTACATTAATCTTTTAAAGGGAACAATTCATGCTGAAAAGCACACAGCATACCTTGATCTGCCCATCCACATGTCGAAGGGTCACTAACCAGGAGGGTTCAATAAAAGATTCCTGTTCTGGTTTTTCTTTTATCTGAGGGTCAAACAGGCGCAGCTGGGATGACATCTGAGGAAAAGAACCATGGCAAAGTGTGAGTTCAACCAGCCACAGCTTCCCACCTACAACATCCAGCCACAAACACTTCGTTCTTCCTCATGTTACCTGGATTAGCTGGCCAATCAGCACAGGGGAGTAGTAATGTGGATCTTTGAGGACAGTTCTGGAAATCACCTCACAGTAGTGGAAAGCCTGGGCAGCAAGGCCCATCTCAGCCAGGCGACAGGCATAGATGAACTTGAAAACCTGGGGAGGCAAGCAGGACAAATAAACCAAGAGATCACAACACTCTGCCTGGTAACAAATAAAAAGCAGTCTGAATTTCAGCTGAAAGCTCAGAAATCTCATTATCACAGCTAAAATTAAAGGAAAAGCATTAAATTCTCCTCTTCCACCTAATGCATCCAGTGGAAGTTAGCTCTTTATCTACAGCTAGTGCCAGCAAATTCTGATGGATTTTTCTTTTGGAATAGAGAGTCAGAATTTATAAAGTTAAAATTCAGAAGTTCAGGATGTAGAGATGAAAAAAGTGAAAATGAAATGACAACAGGAAAGCAGCTATACGGCATTACATCCATTAATATTTCATGTTTTAACAGAGAAAATATTTGCTACACTGACTACAGCACATAAGATATTAAAAGCACGAAATCTGCCAAAACAGAAACCAAACCAAAACAGGAATAGCTCCTCACCTGGAAATTGGGCAAGCAGCCAGGCTGACTTCCTAGAGACTGTGCATATTCATAGGCTTCTGTTCTTTGAATGGCTTCATTGGTGGCAAACTTTAAAAATGGCAAGCTGTTCCAAATAGGAGAAAAAAATATTATTTGAGCTGACAATAAACACAGCTCTGTTAGACACAAAATATCAACAACTTCTACAAGACAGGACATAAAATAGTTATCTCAAAACCAGTTAGCAGGGATAAGGGGAACAGTGCAGTTCAGTCTTTCATACTTTCATTTTTGCATTGAGAAAGTTGTGTTAAAAAAAACCCCAACAAAACAAACCTGTGATTTGATCCAATTAGGACAAGCTTCGTTGTCTTCCTTGTGTAAACTCCAAACCCAACCTGGGCCATGAGGTAACAAAAATGAGCAGCATCCAGCAGGCCTTTAGAAGCTGTAGAGAAATAAAAGACAGAGCTCAGGATATTTCAGTGGCACATTGTATTGTTTGGCTTTGCATTCAAATGCTTTCACAATAGAAACAAAAAAAAAATTGCTCCACTTAATATTTTATAAAGAAATTGCCTGTTTTCAAAAAAAAAATAGGCTGAGCAATCCAAGCTTTCCCTTCAGTCATCACCCTGCTCATTCCCACAAGAGTTACCAAGAGTGTCTCCCATGGTGGCAATGGTCCTGGATTCCAAATCCACATTATTGGTCAAGTTGGACAAAACCATTGCTAGATGAGGCCTCCAGTCTCCCCACTTCTCATCTCCACAGCACTAAAATTAAAAGAATTACTAGGTCAAATCAGAGACTGCAGCTCTGCATGGGTAAGTGTTTCAATCTAAGAAGGACCAAAACAACTTTTCTGACATTCTGGGGAAGATTTCTGTTGGGAACTCCACTACTCCCTGCAGTGAATCTTACCGTGGATGCAGCTGGCATCCTCCCAGACATCAGCTGGTAAACAGTCTGCAGAGGGTCATTAATTGGGAGACTGTTGGCAAATCTACAGAGACATTGCAGAGAAAAACAAAACACAAACGTGGGGTAAGCAGTTAAAATGTACTTCAGCTCTCAGTGGTAATTAATCTAACCTAGTTTGAGAGAAGGAAAATACTACACTGAAGAGGAAATTGCCCAGTGGATAATGTTCAGAAGTAAAACATTCCCAGTGAACTGGTTCTGTCACTCTAACATCAGTCAGTGCAAGCTAGGAAAACCTCTGGATTCTCCTCAAGCCAGCTGACTTGAACAAAATTGACAGCTGAGTTTTTGCAGTTTTTTCCAAGCAAGGCCACAGATATTGTTCAAATACTCCTTAAATGAATCAAGTGGCAGAGAACAAATTCTCAGCTTTAAATTTATAGCCAGACGACACCAGAATAAAAAGTAACAAATGACAAGTAAATACATAGGTAAAATTAAAGCATAAATCTTGCATGAACTACTAAGGATAACCCAAGATTTTGACATTCTCCACCTTGTTAGCAGGACAGGCAGCCAAATTTCACTAATCAGAAACAAGCCAGTACCTGGTCATCACTCTTGCATGTGTTCTGCTGTCCATTTTGCTGGCAAGGAGCAGAGCATGACCCCACAAACCATGCTTCATGGCAGACTCCAAAGCATCCTAATAAAGACACAAATTAATTTCCTGGGAATAGCTTCACCTATTACTCACAAAAACCAGTTTTACAGGAGTAATTTGTGATCAAATCAAAATATGTTTGTGTAGATAAAAGCTAACACACAACTATAATTTTGCTATCGATTATGAACTGTAGGACATAAACTTCTGTATCAGTGTAATTCAGTGTCATTAAAGATTACATGCACCATAAAAGTTGCAAAAATAAGTAGCAGCACAGGCACTCACCTTCTTACGGCCATAAAGCAGCAGCTCCCTGAATCTCTCAGTCTCCTTCTCAAAACTGTCAACTGTGGTTAGAAGATTATCAGTGAGAAATGAGAGCTGGGCTTCACCAGATTCCTCTTCCACTTGTTCCAAAGCCTCATTAGTGAAATCAATCAAATTTGCCTCATTAGGGGACTTCCCAGGAAGCCACACTGTTTTATGATCTTGGAGCAGAAGTTCAGCCAGGTCTGTTCCCACAACAGTCTGTGTGTGTGGAGAGAAAATAAAAATTGAAGAATCTGATATTTCAACACTGCCTGCATTTTATTTGGCACTTCAACAGCAATATGTGAATATCAGCACCTCTGAGCAGCTGAGGATGAGTGCCCAGTTTACACATTCCCTCAGTCTGTGACATATTCCAACATATATAACATATTCCTGACCTTTGCACAAAAACTATTTGTGTACAAAATACTTTAGGCTAGATAAAAACTCAAGCAGTGAGACATACCCCATTCTGCCTGCACAACAGTACAATAAAGTCCCAAAGAAGACTTGCAGATTCTTTGTCAATTAAATTTTCGTTCTTAAAGCACTGTGCAGCTTTACTTTGTGCAAAATTAATAACATCCACTTTATGGGTCTCATCCCTGAAAAAAAAAATAGGAAAAAAAATTTTAATGAGACAAATGTAAACATTCAGGTCATTATTTTGATTAGCCTGAGGAATAAATTTAAAGTTCATGTATTATTTAAGCAAGTGAAACACCACAAATATTTGAAGTCAATTAAAAACCTATAACTTGCAATGAAGAGATAATTTCTGAATGTATGAAAATTATTTCTGAAAACTGTAGGAACATACTTAGCAAGAGGACCAGGAAATGCTCTCATCTCTTCTTGCTCTGGAGAATGTTGTAACATAGTCTAAAACACAAATATAATGCATAAGAAATTCTTGTAACTCTAAATTTTGCTTTTTACTGATAAAACCCCCAGAGCTGAACATAAACCCACCATGTAATCAAGCCTCTTAAGCAAAATATAACGGGTGACTTATTGACAATCTGCACAAGGATGATAAATTATGAAATCTACTTTACACGCAAGTTACTCTACATCATCCTGAACAATATTAGGAGATGGATTATCTCATCATGACTAAGTCATCTCTCAGAGGAAAGCAACTTTTAAATTTACTGTTTTACTTATGATTACAGCCCAAACAGATATGAACTGACAAAAAAAAAAGATAAATCAGGAAATTATGGATTCAAGTTCCCCACTCCCCTTCCAAAAGAAAGACCTTTTATTCCTTTATTATTTTTTCCTTTTGAACTTTACCTCCATGCTGTGGATTTCAACCAGAGCTGGCTGACCCTCAGAAGGCAGGTTTGGCAGTGCTTTTATTAAGAAGCCCCCAGGCCCAAACCTGGCACAGATATGAGGCACTGAAAATTTCTCAGGTGTTGAGGGCCTTAAAGGTGCTGAAATGGGGAGAAAAGATAAAATAAGAACAGGTAACCTGTCCTACAACTAAGTAAACTTGCTGATGTATTTACCCAATTCAATAATCCCGCAGTGTTAGTGGAAAACACCCTGTTACTGAATTTGGCTGAGCTTTCTAAGAAATAATCAGTTCCTTTATAATCACAAAGTCCCAAACCTGAAGATCTGCAATAACTAGAACAAAACCAGACTCCAGAACTTTAAAATCCAGTTATTTTTTCCAAATGCAGGGGCTTTGACTGTATCACACACATTCCTGTCATCTCTGCACAAACATGTAACACATCTTCAAAGAGCTAAACAGACATCAACACTTTGAAAAAGCTTTTCCAGCAAAAGTGTTTTGTACCTACAGCACAATGTTCTCCCTCACTCCCCAGCGTGTCCATACCTTGTTCCACAGCCGACCAGCCCGTTTCAGCAGGGTAGCCATAGTCTGTGAAAGGCTGCTGTCCATCAAAGCTGGGATCATAGGCTCCATAGGGATAATCTGCATGGAGTGACACTGCCTGTGCAGGAGGGTCATAGGCACTGCCCGTTAGATCGTGGCTGCTCCTGTAGAGCTGGCTCTAGGCAGAGCAGATTAGTGAGGGTTAGCTGGCAGTTACACAGAGCAAGCAGCACTCTAAGTACAAGCAGCACTGCAGCATTCCTCCCTGACAGCTCCCACTCTTGTGAACCACTGCCTTGCAGAAAGCCACCCTGTAACACCCTTAATTATCTTTGTCTTCTCCCTCAACATTTTTACCATATTTGACCTGTTCACATCCCAGCATTTTCAGTTTTCTCACAACATTATTTCTATGTGCTTGTGTGGAAAGTTAAGAGTATAGCACGAGTTCTGTTACCAACAGCTGTAGGTCACAATGAATGTTCACCTTTGCTGCAATAGACAGAAAATCCCAACTGAAAACCCCCAACAGATGCCAAATGACATCAGGTGGCCAAAGATGAATGCCTAAATGATTTCCAATACTAGTTTAAACATTACTAAATGAATCGGAATTCAGACTGGAAAAGTGCCTAAACTTTCAAGAAACATGACAAACCAGCTACAGGTAAAATGACCCATTACATGAGCAAAAACTGTACCTCAAAAATTAACCATATATTCTCTGAGGTTTTCACATATCTGTATTTGTGGTGTAAGTGGATGAGTAATCAGTTAGCTTTGGTTTTTGCTTTTAAAGTCAAAATAGCATCATACAAATATGGAGTTAGTCCTTTAATATGTCTCAAGTTCAGCAGCACAGCCAAGCTTGTGATGAGAGAAATGACTCGACACACTGTCCACTGCAGTCAAGCACAGGGAAGGCAGCGTCCTCACAAACAGCAAATGGATTCAGTAGAGGAAACTTTCCATTTCTGCGTGTGTGGCGACTTGCACAACTGAGTGCTGATTTTGGTTAAAGTTCTCCCGACAACTGTGACAAACAGTAAGCTCAAAACTACATCACAAAACAACCTTAGCTTACGAAACCTTTCAAAACGCGCATTCCCCGCGCTAAGCCCTGAACTATTTTATTTCCTAATGCTTCAGCCAGCCCCAGGAGAGCAAGGGGCAGGCTGGTGTGGGACTGACCTGCTGGGAGCGGGAGCTGAAGCTGCTGTGGTGGCTGTGCACGCTGCGGGAGCTGCGCAGGCTGTGGCCGGAGTGCTCGCTGTGCACGCTGCGCCGGTCAAACTCGTCCCCATAAGGATCCCGCTGCGGCTCCGAGTCATCGTCAAAGCTGCCCGTGAAACGGGGATCGTATCTCCAGTTATCCTCGTATCTGTCATTCCTGATGGCCAGAGAGGGCAGGAGTGAGCTCAGCCAGCCCTGGGCCTCAGGGAGGTGACTGTCAGCTAAGCTGGACTGCCTCCAGAAGGGCTCTTAAATCACACTGACGTTCCTTCACTAAGCTCAGCCAGATTATTCAACATCAACACCAACATCATGCTCAGAGTGTGTTCTAAAAACCCACAGAATGTTCAGCTGGTCTAAAAACAAGTGCTGCTACCTTCAATCCTTCTCTCAGAATGACGTGACAGCTCATCTGGCTTCCCTCAATGACCTATGTTAAAGCTACAGAAAGAACCAGCAGCACTGTGAAATATGGGTAACACGGCATTTTAATAGTCTGCTCCAGAGAACCTGCTGCCCCAGCTCTGGAAAGAGCACTGGGAGAACATGGATTGACTGGACAAACCTGCTGCCATATGGATATGCTTCTCTCTTCTGGTAGGGGTTGTGTTCAGCATCATACCAGTACCTCGGGTCGTAACTCCTCGGGTCTCTGTACCTGGGGTCGTATGGGTATCGTTCCCAGCGACTTGGATCTTTGCAAAACAAAAAGAAATGGTTCAGACTTTGGTAGTTTTTGCCTATAATATTTTTCTACTCCTTTCTCTTTAATTACAAGCTGGTTTGCTCCCGAAGCACAGAACAAAACCAAGGCAATGTGCTTACAGCTACATAAGTATGTCCACTCATTCTAAAGTTTAAAAAAATGCTTAAAAAATCAATTCACACCTTTCAGACAAACACGGCTGTTATAGTTAGTTACTCTTGAGGGGTCAGTGTTTGCCATCAGATCTTTTCTAACATCTTTAAAACTCAATCCTACTATTTGTTATGACATTCACAGAATCTCTGTGATCAGTCTGCAGAGTGCCAAGAGAAACATCTCAGGATGTGGACAGATGTTGCTCAAAACCCTCCCAGGCACTACACAAGCAATTACCTCCAGACTCCCAACGCCAGCATGTCTCAGTGAGCACTTAGATAATGATGGACAAAACCAAAATCCAGTCGTGAGTCAACTTGTGTTTACAGCTACCTAAAATTCACTTCACAGGTTTGCCTTAAGGTCACGCACCAAGAACACACCCCAGTGAAAGGTGAAAGGCAGCCTTGCAAAAACTTCTGTAACCTTACAATGGAGTTTTGCACAAAGGAAAGGCAAACTGAAGGCTGAAGTGAGGAAAATCTACGTGAAAAAAAAAAATCAGAGTTCTTTTGGACACCTTACCTCCATAATCATAGGAGTTTGCATAATAGGCTGAATAATAATCACTCCATCCACCTTTTCCATAATAATCTTCTGCATACCCTTGCCTGAAAGAAAGCACACAAGTATAAAAAAAAGTCATTATTCCTCCTTAATCTCTTCTAAATTCAGCAGCAGGTAGGAAAAACTCTATGCTCCAACTGATTGTTACACAGAGTTTCATAGTTAAAATAATGCATTTCCAAGAAACCAAGGAATCATAAAATTAAGACTTTACAACCCAACATAACACTAAATTGGTGTGTGCCATCAAAAGCTGACAGCCCTAAGCATATAATAATTTAGTGGCTTTGTAAGCTGCTTTGGTGAAAAGTTTAATTACTTACAGACAATTAATCACAAAAAACTACTGCTATAATTAGCATCCTTTGAACTGTCTCAACAGAGAAGTCGATAATTTAACAATTCATTAAGAAATAATAGCTGCCCCAAATTTAACAGTGTTTTATTATACAGCTTACAATGAAGAAAATGCTCATTTACAGAGCTGATTGTCCAAACAAACACAAAAACCTGGCTAAAACCAATGCAGCAAAGTAAGAGTCAGTGTATAGAAAAAGATTATTTCTTCTGATGAAAAAAGAAAGATGTGGCCATTATTTGAAATATCATGAGCCTTTGTTATACAACATTTTTAGGTCATCATCCTAGAATTTCTGAACAAAACCACAGAGGATGAATGTTAGATGAGAAATGCAGTGTCTACGTGTATGTGCATAAACATAAATGTATATATATGTATACAAGTGCAATAATCTCACAAACACACCTGTGCACACACACAGCAGGTGAAGATATTTAATGCCAATGTGGAGTGATGGAAACTTCCACCTTTCCCTACAACTGGTCCTACAACTGAGAGTGCAAACTCCAAAGAGGCCCAGGGAGCCCAGGAGCGTGGGAAGTCTGCTAACACAGCACTCACTCTGCAGAGGAGGAGCTCTGATCTTATCAAATCAGGTTCAGCCACCCAACCAAGTCTCCCCAGCCGCCTCCAGAGAGATCTTATTCCTTTCTCCAAGCAGAGTTTCTAAAGCTGCATCACCACTGCTGCACATCCAGGGCAGTTTCACACCAGCAGCTCCACACCACAATCTCTGACTGCACTGGCACTCACACACCAGCCCTGACACAGCCACTTCCAACGGGCTTTGATCTGCCCACTGCCACGTACAGAAACTTCAACCCCTGCTAAAAATAGCACCTCAGGAGAGTACACGCCAGGAAGTGCTACTAGTGGTTATCATCTCGTTTCAAGAGCTCACAGCACACTTAAATTCACTTAAGAAAATGGTAAAAGTTATCACATGGAGCTACAGCCATTGCTTTGTTCTCCTCAAGTCCAAAATACATCTGTAATCTTCCGGAGATGGTAAACAAAATGTTATATTTGTAATTTGATCACGGCTCCATGAGTGAATTACCAACAACAGATAAACTTTACAGAGGGTTTAATCATTTCCAGACAGGTAACAGGAGTTCATCTGTTAGAAACTGCAAACTCCTCAGCAGGTAACAGTTACAATCAACAGTGACCTTGTGTCATTATTTTGAAGTTCATACAAATAACTTACACAATTATCATCAGAAAGCAGCAATCTCTTCAAGATAATTTGCTGCTTCTTGCTTGAGTAGAGATTTAATCCTGCTTTTATTTAACATTTTTAAATAGAATCTGAACACATTGTTCCCCTCTCTCAAATGTCTTTATTTTGTATTAATCAGTCAGATCAAGGATTTTAAGTTTCCCTAATCAAAACCTGCAGTGAAATGAGTGGGTGGGATATGCCCACACAGCACCTCTGCCACCCAGAGCACATTCTGGGAGCTTTGTGAGGAAAGCTTACCCACAGCTGAGGGAATTGTCACACAAATGGACCTGACACAGCACCAGGATGTTGTCACCTGACTCACTACTCTCTTCTGAGCACCTGAACCACTGTGTGTACCCATGGTGCTTGCAAGGCAAATCCAACCCAGTGTGCAAAAGTGCCATTCATTAACAGAACGAGGGGCCCCTGCTTAAGTGCAAGGCAGAAAATAAATGAGTATTGATCAACAACCCCATGGCCCGCACTGTTCTTTCACAGCAAACATCAAACAAACTGAGGCTATCACAGTGACTTCCTGCCTGGCAGAAACACCAACAACCCCCAAAGAACTGAATGAAAGGAATAACAAGCAAGAGAAAAGCCTGGGGAATTGTATCCTTCCCAGCCGTGGCATTCGATACCATCCCTAGGGCAGCACACAAAGAGGTTTTGAGTTCCTCCCCGTGCTTTATGCTGTGAAACTTCGACAGGCACCACTGCACTCCCTGCTTTGGGGTATCCAAATCCTGAGTGAGTTCAGGAATCACACACCTGGAGGGAGGTCTGTCAGAGCAGTGGCTGGCCCTGGAGCTGGGCCGCTCTGGCTCGGGGTAGCGGTAACTCCCGGGCTCCATGTAGGCACCGCTGCTGTCGTAGTGTCGGTACCGGGGGTCGTACTGCCCGTAGCTGTCCTCCTGCAAAAGCACAGGCAAGGGAACAGGCTTCACACCTCCAAAATCAACAGTTCAAACCAAAAAACATCACCATTTACCACAGCGGTGACGCCTGAAGAGACGCAGGTTAATGAAGTACAGTTTAGCTTTTATTACTTTTTGTGGCAGAAGGTACAGTCAGGTTATTAATATCCTGAACTTAAGGAAGAAAAACCCATTATGTCTGGACTATAGTCGAGTTATTAATATTCTAATATTAAGGCAAAATCCCCATTGTGTCTGGACTAAAGGCACTTCAAACTCTCTACTAAACCATCAATAATTCAGGCAGCAGACAGGAAGCAAGTTTGTGCACCAGGACAGCCAAGCCAGTTATAACTTTTTCCAAAAAAACCAAGAAAGTTATAACAAGCCAGTCAACTTTTTCCAAAGAACCAAACAAATTGCTATGAGCTCTGTGCCAAACAGAATTGGTGTCAGCAACTACTTTGCAGTGTCAGTTTTGTTTACTGCTGTCTGGATTTTCCCTGCACTTTAAACACCTAATGTGAATACTCTGCTGAATGGTGATCCTGACACGACCGTTTAAATTCATAACTCAAAAATGAAAATGAATAATACATACTAAGGGGGAAGAAAGGGAAAAATAAAAACTTACCATGTAATAAAGGTGAGCTGCTGTCCTGGGGTCTGCAGGAGGATAAGGTGGTGGATATGGGGCCTGGTAAGCATCGTAAGGATGTCTGTAGTAGTAGTAAGGGTTCTGGGGTGGACCAAAGGCTTCTTGAGGGGTCTGAGGAGGGGGTGGACACTGCAGGTCTTGCTGCCCGTTGGGTGGGACTGTCTGAGCAGTGCTGGCAGGAGGGGCTGTGGCAGCTGGAGCACCTGGAGGCTGTTCTGACCCCGGCTGCTTCCCGGGACTCGTCTGCTCGTACCTCGGCTCAGCAGCCCCTGCCTCTTGGGGTCCCCCAGGCTGGGGACGGTTACCCAGCACCTGCTTCTCCCCCTGCTGCATGGCTTTAGCCCCTGTGGAAATCTGGGAGCCTGGAGGAGCTGAGGACTGCCCAGATGTTGGTGGCTGCGTTTGAGCTGCTTGCATTTGTGGCTGGGGTGGCAGCGCTCCCTGCGCAGCTCGGTCTGCTGCAGCCTGGTGCTGTACATCTTTTGTCACCTGTTGGTAGAAATGTTGTTTGTCAGGCACCTCGGCACGCAGCTGACCAGCAGCACCAGCAGCCTGTTGGACTGGAGCACCAGAGGGTGACTGATTGTGCACCTGGACAGAATTACTTGTGCTGCTCTTCTCCAACGTCCGCGGCACGGTGAAGTCAAGTGCTCCAGCAGCTTCTTTGTTACTTGATTGATTTGCAGAATTATTAGCCTGTGCTATGGAATTAACAGGGGGGACTAGGCCACTTGCACTTCCACTAGGAAGATTTGTCCCAGGAGAAACAGATGAGTTAGACCCTGGCTTGCTAGCAAATTCAGGAACAAGGCCTTCCATATTAACATTCTTTTGTCCTTCTGGAGTCAAATTAAGAGGAGTTTTCATAAGCAAGTTTGCAGGCTGATTAGAAGCAGCATCAGAAGAATTAACAGGGCTTTGTAATAAATTATGTTTTAACAGATTAGTATTTGGAAGTGCATTAACTAAGAGAGATCCAACTTGCATCACAGGTAACGGCATGTTTTCCCCACTAGCATGCGGAGTTTGGGGACCCACTGCAGGCTTGTCCCCGACTCCAGAGTCCTTCATTGGCTGATTGTTTTCATTGTTGCTTAGCTGATTAGATAGAGAAATGGAAAAATTAATTGGCTGAGCCAAATTATAGCTTTGATTAGGCTGAGCAATCAGGATAGGCTGATTTTGCAAAGACTCTGTAGGTGGAGAAGACAATAAACTTGCATAACCAGAACTTGCCTGAGACTGAAGTGCTTCCTCTTCTCCCATTTTGGGAGGATTCTCAAGATTTTCAAAAGTTATATTTCCATCCTGGGAGTGCTGCACAGCAATAGTCCCTGGTTTACATGGCTCCTGATTAGACAGGCCTTCCTCTGGTGGCTGAATGACCTCCACAGTCTGTTTGGCAGGTACGTACACTGCAGGAGCAGCAGGAGCTAGGAGAACGTTTCCCCCAAAATTTGGTAACTCATTGTGAGCCCATAAAGTTGTTGCTGGGCTATCACACTTCTTAACTGCTCCCTGAGCTCTGGTTGAGGACCTCCTCTCAGACAATGACTGTATATTTTCCGCAACAGGTCCAGAGTGCAGCGTATTTCCAGCTTCCCCAGTGCCTGCAAGAGGCCCTGGGTGTACCTGAGGCATGTAAATTGTTTCCAGATTATCTGGTGGCTGTTCAAGATTGCCAGGGGATGCAGCAGGCGCTGCTGTGTTCTTCTTGATACTCTTTTGGTTTGAGTGGTTCTCTCTTAATTCAACCACCATCTTCGCTTGGTCAATCTCTGCAGGTTTTATACCAACGCCATGGGACCTCACAGGTTCAAAAGAACTATTTGCACTTGTCTGAAACACTCCTGTAGGCTTGGGAGGACTCGGAGTGGGAGGCTGGGATAGATTGCCGTGGTAGTTCTTGCTCAGGTTCAGCTCACCTGAATCACCCCCCAGAGGAGAGGAGTCAATCTGTTTGAAGAAGCTGGCAGAGGATTCCTCATCAGGCTTCCCAATTTCCTGCTGGATAAACGTCCCCACTTGCTCTGGGGGCCGTGCTGAGCTGGAAGTGCTCCTGTGGCTGATGCTGCTGTAGGTGGAAGAGACGCTGTCTGGTCGGCCAGGGTGAGGTAAGGAATCAGGTGCCTCCAAGTTTGGTCCTCCTTCAGCGTGGCTCACAGCAGCGTTCTTGGGAAGCACCTGACCCGGGAAGGACCCGTACCTGTAGGGATCAGGACCAGCAGCAGGGGATGAAGCATTCATGTTGTGTGGTTCATTTGGCAGCACCTCCTGATTCTGAATGCACTCCAGGTTCTCCACATTCTCGTACTGGGACCCAGCAGCTGTGTCACCTATCTGTGCCTTGTCATCCCCAGCAAACAGAGAGTGCTTAGCAGCCTGTGCCTCCTGATGGCCGACAAGTTTAGGGAAGTACTGGACATCCATTCCTTTTTGTACCATCTCACCAGCTGAACCTGTACCCAGCTGTGCCTGAGAGAGAATATTGGTTGCCACCTGCTGAGGATGCACAGGCTGGTTATACAAGGAGGCCGAATTTTGCTGACAGGCATCAAACTCTGTTTTCTCCATTAAATAGTTTTTTTCAGATGAAAGTATTTCTTCATTTTCTGCCTCATCCCCTTTGAAAAACATGGACAGAGTTCCTGGATCTCGATCTGTGGGAATAGATCTATTTGACATTTCAGACATAGCTGGAGACTGGTTTTTGGGGTTGTTTTCCTGAGCTGGGGGAAGGACAAAACCGGAGTCTTGCAAAGGTGGCTGTGGGTAAAACTGTTCCTGGTAAGGCTGGCTTAACCAAGGGTTAGTCATTTCTGTGTTCTGCCTGAACACGTTTCCAGGCTGGACGCTGTTCATGTGCTGACTGCTGTTTGCAGGGCCATTTTTGCCATTCTTCTCACAACCAGCGGGTAAAGGCGCTTGCACGATGTTTTGTGGAACACCTTGGTGCCCACCAGGACCGTGTGGGACATTTGTGTGCGGAGGAGGGTGAGAAGGCTGAGAAACGTTGTGAAGGTCAGTCTGAGGAGACGGCTCAGGATAGGGCACAAAATTCCGAACTGGAGACTGCAGATTGCCCGGGACAGGCCTCCACTGGGAGCCAGGCTGCTGGGGAGGAGGCAGGAAGAGCGCTGCCGTGCTGGGTGCTGAAGGTGCATCACTGCCACCATCCTGCCTAGCTCCAGCTTTGCTCGCTGCAGACACCATTCCAGGATGCACACCGAAGGAATTCTCCACTGCTGCTCCCGGGTTATAATGCACCGGCACCGCAGGCCCGCGGAGTCCGAGCTCGGCGCTGGGGCGCCCTTCTGCAGCGCTATTTATAACGTACCCCAGGGACGGAGAAGGAACTGGAACATTAGAAAAGCTACTGCTGCTTATCCCTGCCTGAGGCACGGGAGCCGACAGGGACGTGTGCGGTCCGTGAGGGTTTTCCCCGGCGCGGGAGGGCGGGGGATGCTGCGGGAGGAGGGCTGGCTGCGGGAAGGCCGGCGCGCTGCCCTTGGCCGGGTTATCCAAACCCTGCGGGGTTTGCCGGCCGAAGGCAAACGGGTCTGTCACGGGCTGCACCGGCGCGGCCGCGGCGCTGGCCCGCTTGCTGAGCGAGCTGTTCCTCCAGTACATGTTCCGAGGAGGAGGAGCCGCCCCCGGCGGGACGGGCTGCGGTGGCTGCTGCATGGTGGCAGGGTCACACGGTGACAAAGCGCCCGCTGAGCAAGCAGAGAGATTTCTTCTTCCGCCCTGCTGAGACAACACAGGTACGAGTCAGTTCTCTTTCACTGAAGTAACTGTTAGTTAAGAAATAAAATCACTTGAAGAATTAGAAGTGGAAAATAGTTCCCTTTTTTTTCAGAAAGCATAAGGAACTGACACACTCCACTGTATTTCTTAATCCGAGTCTGGCATTAATGAAGTGTACGGCTGAGTGGTATCAATGCACATTATTTAACAATTCTATTAAATACATCCAAGTAAGACTAATGAACCACAGTTCAGACCTGTACTAGTGTCAAAGCCTCCAGTGGTATCCCACTGTTACATATCCCAGAAACGTGCATCACAGACAGGACAGCAACCAGCCCAGAACAGAGCCTGCAGCACCATGGCCCGCTCAATTTAATGATGAAGAGTTGAGAAGTCATTATCTAACTCTAATTCTGTTAGAGGATCTTCCTGCAGCCCTGCTGCACTCCATGTGAATGGATCTTTTCACGGGTAAGATGAGAAGCATCCCAAGAAGGAATTCATCAGATGTTATCACCCTCAACAGTTTAACCAAGAAAACATCGTGTGGCACAGTATTGGTATTTATTTTGAGAAATGTAATTGCATGTTCATCACAAATATTCCCTCTTCTAGATGAATGCTGCATAGCAAAAGTGCATTTAAGGATAGAAAAACAATCAGCTACCTCCATCTATCAATGACCATTCTCACTTTAACACCACTGGGACTTTGGCACAGCTTCAGGGTTATAGCTACACTTCGGGGTGGAAAGGACACGCTCGGAAGTAATCCAACCCCAACTCCAAACAATACCAGGCAGCAATCTGGTGCACAGAAAGTTCAGGACATTCATCAGGGTGTCTTTTTCAATTTTATCACCTCCTAACAATCTGGGGAGGATGGAGGCTGACAAACCAGAAGAATTCATCAATATTTGCTCAGTGAAGCCTTAGCAGCATATGGAAATCTTTTCTCATAGTACACAACAAATATTGTTTACAATATGCAGGGTGAAGTACTCACAGCAAATGCTCCACACCAGATGCATTTCTGCTTATAAAAGATAAAAGCTGTGCAATTCTTATTTGGAGTTCTTCTAAGAATCAGCATCTTGTCATAAGAGTAATAAAATGGGAAGCCAGAAAAGTTGGATGTTTGTAATCAGGACAAAACTGTAATACTTACAGAGAAAATCAAATGCAAAGCACTTCTGGTTATCAAAAATATTGCATGTATTTCATAAAGATTAATACCTAAAAAATTCCAATATAAAGCACACTGACAGTACAACAGCACACAGACTCCACTGGACATCAACAGCCAAAGGAAAATGTCTCCAAGAGCCCTGTGTATAATCCAGGTCCCTCTTTTCAGGGTTAACAGAGATCTCAATTTCTCCCCTCTATCCACATTTTCCACAGTCATATCTAGCATTAAGACTCCATAAATTTGTGTGTTAATTAAGATGGGAAGAACACAAACCAAATTTCACCAGAAGCATTAGAGCTCCATCAGCTTCATGCATTACTTGCACGTGCCTCCATTCACCACTCCTAGAGCACGGCTGCTGAATTCCATCAAGGAATTCACAAAAAGGTCTCAGGACTTTGCAATCTTCTCTCCTGTTACAATCCTGAGGTGAAGGTTTTCCAGCTGGCCATGCTTACCAGCCTTGCTGCCAACCACTTTTCCAAGAAATCTTGCATGAACACCCATCACAATTTCCATGTGCTTAAGGAACCTCTGGGTTGCTGTTCTGGGCATCCCCGTCTCTTTTTCATCGTGTTCTTTGTTGCATTAAGCAGATTTTAAAAATTTCTCTCTCCCCTCCAAATAAACTCAAGGTTTTATGCAACATGCTTTGGCTTGGGGAGGAAAAAAGCTAATTAAACCAACTGCCAAGGCATTGATGCTCTGGAAAGCACAAACTTCACTAAACAAAATATTGGTGTCTACTAAATAGCTCTGGTTTTTATAAAAAAGTTGTTTCTGAAATACAGCTGAGCACAAAAGCCAACTCAAATGCCCACTTCCAAATGTCTGATGTGGATTTTACTCCTTGCAGTGTCTTATTACAAAAAAAATAAAAAATCCTAATACTTTGCCATATTTTTGTAACAGCTGGTACCAGTAATTAGTTAATAAAAGTAAGTGTAATGTGCTACTTTCAGGCAGAATTTGCCATTCCTCTAACAGGATCTTTGCTGGTGCATGACAGAGGTTCAACAGGAGGGATCAGCTTCCTCAGAAGCAAAGTTAATATTAACAGACTGCACACAGTAGTAAAAGCAAGCAAGATTGGAGGAACTGAGTCCAAATAAAATGAATGTGCCCATGTCAAGTAATTTAAACAGAAGATAACTCAGTGCTACTGACCCTCCCCTGTGCCTCATCCGGGATTAACAGAAATGCTGATTTTAAGGAATTTGGAAATAACTGCACAAGTTAAGAGCAATCCATCTCTGCTGTATCTAGTTTGGAAAGTCTTAATTTTCAGTTGGTTTATTAATTGGTAAAGCAGAGCAGCCTGCTAAACATGAGTCACCAGGAGTAACAATTGCAGTAAGTGTTTCCAGGAGTACCGAAAAAAAAAATAACCCATTTCCAAAGAGGAAAAAAAAATTAAAACCCTCTAGACAAGGCCATAAAATTATTTTCACTTATGAGCTCTATAGCTTTATCTATAAAGAAATAATTTATTTGAGGGCAATTAATTTAAACCTATCTAAACAAATTACTCTTAAACAGAATAACTATGCCCATAAAGCAGGTTAAGAGGATTAATTCTCATCCTCACACATGAGCCAAACAATAAATAGCATATTTGTGTGTTTATATACATATCTGTGTTCATACACACAGATTTGTAATAAGAACAAAATGACTAAAAATAAAAGCAACCCACTGCAATCTCAAATCCAGCAACAGCTGGAAAATTAGATTTGCAGCTTTAAAATCAGGAACTACTTTTTCAGTTTTATCTTATGCAGACAGCTGCACATCTGCACACATGTGGGTGACAGATTGAACGCGTTCTACATCATCCATGCTCCTGACAGATTCCACCGGGCTTTTAAACAGCACCCAGAATTACAAATGTTATCCTGTTCAAATGCAGCACCAGGACAAGGGAGAACGGCTTTCAACAGGCACGGGACAGGGTTAGATGGGATATCGGGCAGGAATTGTTCCCTGGGAGAGCGTGAGGCCCTGGCACAGGGTGTCCAGAGAAGCTGTGGCTGCCCCTGGATCCCTGGCAGTGCCCAAGGCCAGGCTGGATATTTGGGTTTGGAGCAGCCTGGGATAGAAGAAGCTGTCCCTGCCCATGGCAGATTTGATAATCTTTAAGGTCCCTTCCAACCCAACCCAGCCGGTGACTCCATGACAACAGCTCTTTGGGAACGGAAAGCACGGAAGCAGCACAAAGCATTCCCGTCTATTCGGAATCCCCAGCTCCTCCAGGGCAGCCGCACTCCTGAGTCAGCACCGGTTGCACGGACCTGTAGCACCTGACAGCTCGGAAAAACAACCCTGACCCGGGACCGGGCCGTGTGCTGCCACACGGGATCCGCGAGAGCCAACACCGGACCCTTCTCCCTCCCGGAACAAAACCCTCGGAGCCCCGCGGAGCGCCCCGGTCCCGGCGGCCCAAACCCGAACCCTGCGGGGAAAGCCGCGGGCAG
>VXBU01018662.1:129803-145047 GCA_013400315.1 Bombycilla garrulus | reverse complement strand
ACATCTATTGTGCTTTTACTAACATTTAATTAAAAGTACAACACATAAGTCTCTCAAAAAAAAGCCCCATGTAATTTAAATTGTTATTTTTTTATTGGTGCCTCAGCTATATTCTTGCAGGTCCTTAATTGAAGTGTCAGCCTGTGGATAGAGGAGCTTAATTTTAAGTTAAAAGTCTGGCCAGCATTGTATGTTTACAGGCAATTCCTTCCGAGGGATGGCTGGTTTCAGGTTTGCTCCCAAAAAGTAAAAGAATTTTGCTTTTGACACTGAACAAATAATATGTGCAATATGTTTTTATTTATCTCCTTGTCTATTATCTGGTTTTATATTCAGCATTTTTTTAAGAAAATAAGATTTCCCCTATATATTGATGGTGGATTAAAGTGTGTCAACATGCAGAATTATCAGTATTGAGGAAGGCATATGTGAGGAAATACTGAGTACTTGAGAAAAGACTGAAACGTGACTGCAACCATGATAAATTTCTGGTGAGTAGACTTGCCTCTCATAGGATTTAATTGCTTGTTCCAGCTTCTCTTTATAGGCATCAAGATTCACTGCCCAAGGATTAATTAGTGCAGTCCCCTTCTTGTCACTGCTACCACGGGCCAATGGTAACATCTATTATACAATAAAAGACACAGATATCATTTACCACACAAATTTTCCAACGACTGAATGCCGAGGCTGAGAACAGCCAGAAGGAACACTGGAAGCTGCAGAAAGAAACATCTAAGCACAACAAATGTCAGAATTTCTTCAGTTTCCAGCCAGTTCTTCTAAAATTATACAATCTCGTTATGCAGAAGTTACAAATTAAGATTCCTAACTACTAAGTAATTGTAACTAAATCAGTACTGTCAAACAACTCACTTTAATAATGTAAGTCAGAAGAAAACAAATATGTCTAGTGCATGACCGTATTCCAGGTTTTACTGCCTTAAAACAGTCTTTCTAGCATCCAATTCTAGCATACATGTGTGAGAGTAGATACTTAAATGTATTTAATGCTCTTATTCTGGAGGACTTCATTTTGTAAGAAATTAGAGTAGTAAAGCTGTAGAGAAATACTTCTCACCATCACACTGATCACCAAAGAGCAAACAAGGAGGACATCGGTCACCAAAACTTGTCTTGATTATTTAGGAACCTAATCAGGTTAATCAGAATCAGGAATTTCAATATTTTTCAAGTCTCCCAGTACAACACCTACATAAGTTGACTTCATTATAAAATAAAAACAAATACAACTATGAGTAGATCTTTGAAAGGCAGAGAAAAGGTAGAAATGGATGACCAAAGAGGAAGAAAGATGCCTTCCAAACTCTCAGTCCAAAGTCCCACCATTTTTCCACCTCTTAAAATTATTCAGTAGTTTGTAAAAGAAAAGCTGTTTTATATATCAGTGTCCTAATGCTGAACATAAACAACAAAAAAAAAAATCCAAGGAAGAACTGGAGAAGAAAGACAATGTTACTCTCCTCAAAACACTCTTTAATACATATGACTGAGTGGGAATTTTCCCCAAGTGCCTGCCTGAGATCAGGACATAGATGAGAAAAACACAGAAGAGGTTCAATTTACATGAAACTAAAACCCCTGTTGGAGGAATATGACAAACAATCAGAAAATAGAGCAATAAATAGAATTATTTAATTGAGAACACTTTTCAGTGATGTTTTATTTGTGTTTGAATCATCTCAGCATAGCTGGATTCCAAATTGCAACAGTATAAATAATTTTTTTAAGAGCAGTGTTGTGAATTTATATCACCCTCTCTTTCCAAGGACATTGTCTCTGTGATTAATAAATCCGTGTCACATCAGTGCCAGACCACATCAAAGCTCCTAATATGAAATTAATCTTAAAATCCCTTGGAAGCTAAAGACAATGGGAACATGTCAGTGAGAGTATCTTGCCAGAGACAGATGAGGTAAATCTCTGCCCATAATTCTGAGGAATGATATCTGGCTACTTGTCATTTCCAGGTGAAGTTTGAAAGCTGACAGGCAGGGAAGTGATGATCCCCTTTCAAGTTCTGTAATGCCATGATTGTTGTCTGTGATGTTACTCAAGCCAAGGTGACAGAAGTTCAGCAGGGCCTCACCATGTGGGAGCCCACGTCTACACAGCCTGACAAATTCCGAGAGTAATTTCAAGTACAAACAGCGTAATTTGCAACATGAATATTTAAAACAGTTTATAAAATACTTTCTACAGAATAGAAGGGGCAGACAAGCATAAACACATTATTATATTTTTGAAGACAAGAACCAGAATGGAATGTGTTCTTAGCAAATACTAAACTTGAAATGCTATGCATACTTTGAGAACAACGAAAACTACTCACCAAGTCAAGTGAAATTTGGCAGATTCAGCTGATAGAAATCACAGAGAAATTTTTTATTGCCAAAATGTTTTTTTATTTTCTAAATGAAATACTTTAACTTTCAACATGAAAAGAATTCACTTGTTTCAAAATGGCTTTTATTTCAAACCCCAAATTTTAGAGTCTAAAAGACAAAACCAAAGCACAATAACCCTATAAACATTTTCTTATTTTTGACCAAAGGAAGACGGTTTTATTGGCTGAATCTGATTCTTTTGAGCAAGGCATTGAGTCAAAACTCCATGACTTGCAAATCCGTACTTGGATGCCACAACCTGCAACATATATTTACATGATTCTATTGGAAAGGTTTCCCCAAAAATTACCATAGCATAATTTAGACAAGCTCCCAAGCCATTAACTTTTTTCTGAATATGAATCTGGATGGGTAGTTTAACAAATTAACCTCTTTGAAATAACTCAGTTGAAACTGACAGATAGCACAGAACTGAAAACACCAGGTCAGCCTTTTGTAAATGAAGAGTTGTCATGGAAACCTTTTTCTTACTGCATCTCTAAGGTATGAAAACTGTTCATACTTATTCCATCATCACTGGCAGCAAAGGCCAAAAATAAAAATTATACTTCCCCTGAAAAGCAAACAAGGATGTCTGCATTCCACACTAAGAAAACTAAGATCTCAGAAGGAAGAATGTAAAATTATCTCTACATTTATTATCTTCAATTAAATCTTCAGAAGTACTGGAATAATGAAGATCCTGAAGGCCTCTCATTCAAGCTCATTGTCTAGTCTCATCCTATTTTTTTGATATGCTGGCGTGAAGCCTGAGGAAAGTGGGTTCTGTAGCTCAAAAATTTTACTGCTTTCACCTTGTGTGCAGCCCTCAACTTTCTTCTTCTTTTCTATACTCAGCTTCAGATCCAGAAAAATCCATTCCTCTACACACACAGAACAATAATTCTCCACTACCTGAGAAACTGAGGGTCTTATTACAAATAACGGAGATTAGTAGGTATGAAGAAATTACAAAATTTATTATTTTGCCTTACCATCCCTGAATCTAAAGAAAGCCCAGGGATCACTGTTTGGATTCTGTATTGCGCCTTTTCATTCAAATATTAATTCATATATTTTAATTCTATTTTTAAAAAATCACACTTTAAAAAATCCTTACAGATCTTGGTTTTGGGTTTTGACATGGTTTTACCAAAAAAGAGGAACCAGTTTTACCAAAGAGAGGAACTGTTTTTTCTTCTACAGTCTGCATGCTTTAGCAAAAATTCCCATTCCTGAATTTAAAAAACAAGCATGAATACTTTAAAATGAAAAATTGTGTACATTTGCTATAAATCTTTCATTTAGTTCTACACCACATTCTATTACAAATGTCTTGTTCTTTCTTTATTATTTAAAAAAAAGTTGTTTAGCTTTTTCTTTGAGTATTGTTTAAAGAAACAGTTTTTATTAATTGAAATGAGTTGCAGCATATTCATAGGACTTTTGTAGGATGCATCACACAAGAAAAATTAGAGCAACTTGCCATGAAATAGATTTCCTATAATTGGAATAGCAATTTGAACTTTATGATACAAAATTCCTCATAAATTTTATATACAACTGTCTTACTTACACCTCTCAAAATTTAATTTTAATTACTGAATGACAATACTTTTCTCTTTATTATTTTTAGCAGTCACATGTAAAAGTTGAGAATGCACAATTCCACAATATGTGCACCAGCAGCCTTTTCCAGATGACTTTATGGAGTAAAAGACATCCTCCAGTGAATTAATAAATACAGTGGAGGCTGTGGTGCTCAAGAAATTGCCAAACACCTGGTGGCTGCACACTGCCATCAGCTGGTAACTGTGAAAGAACTTAAAGGTTAAGTATGCAAGACATACTATTAACTATCAATTTTATCTTCTTACTGATGCATGAATGAACACTCAGATATGCATGATACATTTAGCGCAAATCAGTGATTTCCAATACCAGAAAATGTTATTATGATATCCATAGAAATTAAATTTAAAAATCCTTTTGAAAACTCTATCAAGTTTTGCTCTAGCTTTCATACAGTGTAGGAGTTTTACCTTATCAAATACTTTAGAAACTACCTGCTTGTCCAGAACTGGGATGTATTTTGTACTGTGGGGGACAGTTGTAGGAGCTAAGGCATCCATGATGGTGAGTCGCCTAGCAGCCAAGCCATGAGTCTTTAACCAAAGAGCTGAAGAGATATCCAGTGAGCTAGAAAAGAGAGACTATGAGATGTAGCACAAGGTAGAAATACATTTCAAAGGTTTGAAATGACTGAAAAAAATATGCAAACTATAAGTTTTGTTATGCATTTATACATGCACACACATACCTTTTAGATGCCCTTTTCACATTCTGCATTTTCAAATCTAAAAGAAAACATTTGCATTTTGTTATCTCACAGGGTTTGTGCACACAAAAGTATGCATAAATATGTTGCCATGTAATTGCACCATTTTTTTAATTTGAGCCTACAAACAGCATCATGCACAACTACTGTACAACATTTCATTGCTAAATTAATCAATGAGAACTAGTTTTTCTCACCTTGATGGTGCTTGATCAATAGTAACAGTGTTACCATATGCCTCATGAGCCATAATCAGCCGGGGAGGAAATTTATAAAATAGGAAGGCAATTTGTTCTTTAAACTGAAATTTGTTTCGGTTTAATTTTTTTTCACCAAGACCAAAGATTAACCAGCTTATTTCCCAAGTCAAGATGCCACACCAAGTACTACCACTGATGAGACGGCCAGCAGTAGCTAATTTAAGGTACACCACTATGAAAATCCCTATAAAAGTTATATAAAAAACTAAACATAAGATGCTGAAAAGTAAAAAAGTCAAACATCTTCAAGTGTCATAGGTCAGGTTTTAGAATGACTTAGAGGATGTATCATAAAGTTCTGAGTTGAACTAATTATTGAAAGAAATGAACACAATCTGAGTGTATTTCTAAGCCCCACTGAAAACCCGGTCGTAAACTTCTAGTTTGGGACCAGGCAGGAGTTTGGCCACAGCTGTAAGGACACTGTCACAATACTCAACTTCATGTCCAACTCTGCATCTCTGCTGGTTTCACTCCTTTATACTGCAGATCGGCAGTTTTGCCTCACAGAAGGCAGGCACCATTAGTTACAAATGTAACGGGAGAAACCTTATCAACTGCACCACTTCGAGCTTCTTGTTCTGTCAACTTGCCTTTGAAAATGGTTGTGCATTTCACACCCTTCTTGACAGAAGAACCCTTTTCCTCTGGAGACACTCCTTCCTCTGGGCTTTCTTCCCTAGATTTCACACCATGACTCAGGATTCGCAGCAGACTTGTCTTTGTTTGATCTGTAGTTGTTGAAAGGGAAAGAAAGGTAGAGCTAACTTACTGCTCAAATACATGCCTGGGATTTTTGAGTTCCTCTTTGATATTCAGTTTTTAAGAGACCGCCTACACAATACCTCAAACAGAAAACTACTTCAACACTAAGTTGTACTGTGTATTTTCCCCAAAGATGAGGGTTTATTTTACTTCAGCGGGGTAAATTTAGTTTCAGACTGCATACAAAGGATACTTCCAGGAGAAATGTAGTATTATGGGTGTAGAAAGGGGAAACAGTGTAACTAATGCTGTAATTGGTACAATATAGAGCACCTCCTCATTTTTGCCAATTATGTACTTAGTTACAGTAAAAAGATATTAGGTTTTAATATCAACTGATAAAAACTGTTTACAGAGCTTTCAAAACATTCTGCTAAAATAGCTACTTTTTCATGGCAGGGCCTGCAACAAAGCACAAATAAGCAGACGTTTGTTTGTCTGTTTGGGCCAAACGAGTAGGATGGCTGAAAAGTACAGATGAAGAGAAGTTTAGATTTTCAAAATGATGATTACTTCAGTCAGCAAACACTTAATTTGTTCCCAAAATGAGGGATGATTTTTGCTATTTGCAACAGAATCTTTTCAAGTTAGTGAATGAATTCTGCTGACAAACACAGCTCATTTGAGTCTTACCTGCATATAATGCTTTCTTTCTTCGGGCTGGACTGGCAGCAGTGCTTTGCCTGGTTTGCTCATGTGATGGCACTGATGGTTCTTCTGAAGCACAGCAAGGTCTTCTCCTAAGAGAAGTACTCAGCTCTTCAATGTGTTTAGATACAAGGACACAGTGTGTGTCTGCTTGTGATTACTGCTTGTGAGTGACAAAAGAAATTACTGCAATTACATAACACCAGTTCAAAAAACTGCTAAGCTGAAGTTTTCTGGCAATTTAAACACTGATTTCAAATGCTTCAAACAGTGCAAAATATTTTTCTGTTATAAGCATTTCAAAGGAGAGTTCAAAGGAGGTTAAAATATTCTCAGGTTTTTAAATTATTTAAATGTAGTTTCTTAGTTTATTTTAAAGATGCTCATTACTTTTAAGGTAACACCCTCATATATTGTTAATAAGAACAGAATGTTTTGTAATAGCTACTTTGAATCCCAGAGCTATGTAACTACCATCAGCAATGAAAATACCTGCTACATACATACATAAGCACATATATATATATACACACACACACATATACCTATGTCCCAGCATTAATAAAAAATACGCAAATTCTGAAATATTCACACTTGAAATCATAACACATCACTTTCCCCTTTTAATGATTTTTACTTTATTTTTATTCCTTTACTGTTTTAAGTAGACTACTCTCTAAAAAATATAATTTCTTTTAATGCATTTTTAAAGTCTTTTACTATCACTCCACAAATAAACACAAATATACTTGTACATAATTTATGTTTCAATCAGAATATCCCAATGAGCAGTCATTTAGTCATGAGGTATCAAGCCAGCTCTGACTTAGGTGACAATAGTTTTTCATGAATTCTCTAGGTCAGAGGGACCAATTTTACCACGTGTTGGAGACCAAAAATTAATTTCCCCTCTTTGCTTTAATTATTCATAATATGTTGAGATTATTGGTATGTTTGAGACAATTTTGTTTAAAGCATCACAGTATTAGTCAATTTTTCCAGATTTTTCTTTTCTATTACCTTGGCTGTTAAAAAAATCCTGAGAGTAAGAAAGCAATAACCCTTCTTTTAAAAAGGAGAAATGTAAGAGACAGTTCCCACCTATTACTAAAATAATAACAGAAGGAGGACATACTTATTCTCTGGACAATTTTCTTCATTATAAGAAGTCATCATCAGACTTTTCTCATGAAAGGCCTTAACTTTCTCTAGATCTTTCTCTCCTTGATCAATTTCTCTTTTCAAAAGATCTATGTCTTCATTCTAACAAAAAGAAAAATGTTTCAGTACAATTACTCCAAAATAGGTTTCATTTCTGAACTGAAATGATGCAAGTTCTGATAATAATTCTGAATAATGACTCAGGACAGTTTCCAAATTTTGTATACTTTTTCAGGTGGGCTCTTGTGCTTGGCACTATAACCTTTCAAATTATTCTTCCTTTCTAGGAAAATGGCAAGCATTCCCTAACTAGGGCGTTACCCCTTGGGATATGAACAGCTGTATTTCTGAACAAGGTAATGAGGTCACTAGCTTCACTCATTTCAAGCAAGTAAGAAAATAAGTAAGCAAATAAATAAAATACAAAACAAGACATTACAAGGAGTAGCCTGTCATTCTACAGATACAGCTGAATCACATACTGTCCCAGGCCCAGGGAAGCAAAAAACATATTCTGCAAGTGAACACTGGGACTGACTAGGAATCATTTAGGCTAGAGGAGGAAACAGGAAGGTAATTCCAGTGATTATCCCTTCACAGCTCCCACAGGCCACAGGCTCCCATCTCCAAGTCTGGAGATGTACAAAGACTCTGGCCCTCATTTTTCCAACATGAGCAGTGTCACACAGTCCTCACCAGCAGAATCACTGAAATTGCCCAGTACAATGACATTTTTCAAGAGCTGGAATATTTTCACAACTTCCTTCTAACTTTCTTGTTACTGCTGGTTCTCATGGTTCAATTACCACCATTTCTGAAATCTATTCAATCAATTCACTGAGTGTTAATTAAAAGCAAGAATATGATTCAAATGGGTGTTTCTGTTAGTCTGTTCAGAAATTTCCTGTTGGGTATTGTTGAGCTGCTTTGTCAGTTTGTCATCTTACTCCTTATAGATCTCTCCCAGGCAGCTACTGTACAACAAACATGTAACAAAATCCATAGATTCATTATCATTCAAATTCAGGTCTGCATTCTCTTACCTATTAACAGGATACAAACCATATTTTCATTTTAAACAGTAACTTATTTCTGAAACAGCAGAGAACACGTGTTTCTTCCAGAGCTGATTTGGTCTACATGTTCTTTTAGGTTTTAGTTTTCAAGTGGGGGGCATCAGGAGAGGGAGAATGTGTTTGCAACAATAGCACTATAAATGTACTTTGCATTATATTTAGCTTTTTTTTTGTTGTGGTCTAGAAAAAAAATCACAAGCAAAGTAATCATATTATTGCTTTCATATCATGTCAAATCTGACTAGGATTAACCCTTTCTTTTTTAGCAATCTATTTAATTTGAAATCACAATAATTCAAGTCATGCTTCAAAGTAGCATGAAGCAGCAAATATATTTATTTTTAGATACTCACAACAATAAACTCTGTAGTATCAGGATCACTCCAATGAATGTTGTAATAATGAAACCGTCCCTCTGTTTTAGTAGATAGTTCATACAGAAATTTATTGGCTTCTATATCATCACAGTTGAAGGATACAGTATGGATGGGAATTTTACAGTGAAGCTGGACTTCAGCCAAAATTATCTGTGGGGGCTGAAAGTCAAAAAAAAATGTTTATATTAAAAACATGGCATCTAGAAGCACATTTATCAAAACACAGAGAATTTGTAAGAATTTAATCATTCTGTTGCTCAGAGACTAATATAGACCAGTTTAAAGCATCCACTTTATACACATTGCTATTTCAATCAGAAATTAGCTAAATCAGCCAATTTAAAACTGAGTTTGAAAGACTGATAAATGATTAAGGCACATGATGTAAATTATAATATAATCAGTACTCCTTGTTTCTGAAGTTTTAAAAGAAATTACTAATGTTTAGGAAATTAAGCTACCACATTAGTGTTTACTATCACCGGATATATATAAAAATATTTTTGGAAGTATATGAGTGTGGATCTTTTTAAGAATTAAATTAATTTAAAGAAAAGTTGATTCATTACCAGGAAGCAATGTAGAGACTGAGAAAATAGCAAAGCTAGTTTCCTCCTCCCACAGAGAAATAAAAATTAGGTGGAAAAGTAGATCCACCATCTCAAAAAATGCTGAAGGATCTGGTAGAAAAAATTATTGACTCAGTTCTCTAAATTCTGATAACATTTCAGTTGTTCAAAATACTCAAAAATCTTCACAAATTAAGCAATGTTTGCAATATAATTGTTGTGTTGGTTGAACTTTAACAGTTAAAAGCAATATTGGCCATTTCCTTTTTTCAACTATTAAAAAGGTATAATAGACATTATTAACAAGGTAAGAAGAAATTACTTATTCAGTGATTTTAAACTTAATAAAAATACTAAAAATAAGAATATGAATAAGTGTACATGAAACCAAATTATTCTTTGGTAAGATATTAATTTATGCTCTTAGTTAGAAAAACTGGGAAACAATGCCAATAAACATCCAAGAGACTCCGCAAGACTAACACTGCAGGCATGATGTTCATCTGATAATTCCAAGTGTTGACACCTCTTTTCTGCATTTTCTGTTTCCTCATTTTGGAATACCTGGTCAGGTCTCCCATCAGTCAAGAGATAGATAGCCTGAGTGTCACTATCAGCAAGAGCAATCTGGAGAGCTTTGAGAGTATTTGTGGAACTTCCAACCTAAGAAACCAAAGAGAAAAAGACAAAGAAACAGCTATAAATACTAAGCATCTTTGCCTCTGTTCTTAAATTCATGACATTGTACTGATTCAAGGGATAATACAGAACCAAAATGACGAATAAAATGGTGAAAACATTTATGTCATGTACCTAAGAAAAGCTGAGCAAGTCTCAAAGTAACATAAATTGGTAGCAAATTGGTATTCAGTGCTTATGCCATCACACAGAAGCAAAATGCTGGCAGCAGCAATCTGAGCTGTACAAGCAAAAGCAATCACTAAAGGACTATAAAGATGTAAGACAAAAGATGCATTCTCTTCATTTTTACCACTGATGCTTCTGATTGCCAACTCATCAGGTTCCCTTGAAACATATATTTTACTTAACCAATCAGTTCAAAAGTCCCTCAAAAGAGTTGCACAATTTTATTTCTCCAAAACTGGTAAAGGAATTCTTGGTGCTCCAAACATACTTTTCCAGACTCTCTCCTATCTACCCCCTTTACATATTAATGCAATATCATTTATATTTTAACACAAAAACGTTAGCTATAACAACAAAATATGCCCAGCAAACTAATGCTGTGCTCACTAAAAAATTCCATTGGAGGAATATTAGCACTTTTTCTATGTCATTCACATACTTAGTGATCACGATCTGTCTTTCTTCTTTTTACACTAAATTCAATGAAATGCACTTCAAGGCTTAGGAACCTCAGCCCTACATTTTATATTTTCAACTGTCCACCTTTCAAACATTGTGTACAAAACCTTCCAAACTAAAGGTACATATAAGGTTTACCAGTATGAAAAACTATTTCATCAAGTCTTAGTCTTTTAATGGAACCAAAGCAAAACCTCTAAAAAGATAAGAGTCTGTTTCATGCTTGTATACACCGGAGTACTGCTCTGGAGGGCAGTGAGGATTGTAGTGGTCTAAGAAGAGATTCAGGATCCACTTATATAATGCATTACAGAAGATAAATGCAAATATCTAACATTGGCCTATATATGCAAAAATATGCTAAGAGATAGCATTATTTCTTCAGTCCTATGAAGTGTGTTACACTTTCTTCCAGTCCTTCCCACCAGCCGTCCATTCTATTAAAAAGGACAAAGGAAATCAGATGAAATGGAATAGAAGCTACATTCTGAGAATTAGTCTGTATGGCTCTATAAGAGTGTATGAGCCAGGCAACGTGGTAGCTCATCTACAATTATCTTATCTTCTAACCCACAAGCAATTCTTACCAGTACCCACTCACAGGAAATAACCAGCCTAAGCTGTTAAATTGATCTAACACTCCTGACGGTTTAGTAATTATAAACTTTTAGACACATTGCTCATTATCATGTGTAAACTGGACAAACTGATTTAAAACAAAACAGCTTCTTTCACTTCTTTTTCACATCATGGGAACATAGGGTGGATGCTGATGATGTGCAGAAAATAACCCTGTACCTTATGGCAAAAGCTGTTCATTTTAAGTTCCTCAACTGCTACTGTTACAAATAAACACCAGTTTCATCAGTGTTTAAACAACAATGACGTATTTCAACTATATGACAGTACTACCACTAAAATTTTTAATGTTATCACTTCTAAAGGATTTTTAAGGAGCAGTTAGTTACTATTTATAGCTCAGCTTCCTTCATAATCTTGGAACCAAACAGCACAAAATGGGATCAAAGGATCTACTCTGAATAATATCCCAGAGCAACCCTCTGTTCATTTCAGCTTCACTGTAAAGCCAGCTTTTTGGCCTTGGACTTAAGCCTGCAATGCTTAAAAGAGGCTAAAAGGTCAGCAGCAGATGTCATCCCTGAAAGAAAGTAGACTATTGTACCATTTCCTATTCCGTTTCAGATATCTAGATCTGAACTTCAAATGAAATTTATAATTAAAAAAGTCACACTTTTATGAATAATGATGGAAAGGACCATTCACTAATGCATATACAAGATGGTATCAAATTATGCTCAAAGTATTATTGAACTTGCATGATGCTGTACAACATATACAACTTAAACAGAGCCAAGTTTTCAAGCCTCAAGGAGGGTAGCAAAATAAGGCTAAATAAGCTCAGTTAGAAGTGTTCAGCTACTCAGGGAGGCCACACTAATACTTCTTTTTCTCAGTGTGTTGGTCTGTTAGTGTTTCCTGAGAATACTGAGTTACTGATCTTGCTTTGTAGTCCCAGAGGTATTATGTAGGTTACCCAATTCTCTCATCCCCAGGAATTTCATATCAAGTCTGAGGAAGTTCAGCTGTCATAATCCTGAGGAGTTTTATTACATGAACATGGGGGGTTGTGCTAGAAAACATAATGTGGGATGAATTTATACCTTTGCATGACTGACTTTTAGTCCTGTGTTTATAACATTGCTGTCACATAACATTTTACACATGAAGTGGTCCTAAAGCTGCTGATAGTTACAATCTGGTGGATGACTGTGACTGACTACAAGCAGTTCTGTTTTGTTTCAGGGAAAAAGACTCAGATTTTGGCCACTGTCAGGGAAAGAATGCCGGCTAGATAGATGTTTGGTCTGAGTATGTTTGTTCTCATGTTTCTCTGGCACCTTAAGTTAGCTGTCTATCCATCAAAAGTAACTAGAAATGCTTCTCCAGTTTGCTGGCTTTGGCCTCCTGTACCACCTCTGAGCTGTGAGTTAGCCAGCAGCACCTCTCATGTACACAGCAGCCCGGCAGCAAGAACAACAAATTCAAACACAGGGTCTGAGCAATGACATCTTGCCTACGGAATTCAAATTGGCCAATGCTTTCATTGTGGCTACTAAACATTGCAGGCTGCAAGTTGAATTAATATGATTTTATAAACAGGTCCATCGTTACAGGATTATTACACCTGACAAACACATTGTATTCAGATCTCCTTAGTATTTATGTTATCCATCATCTATATTGTGGGCTTTCTCAAGTCAATTACTTATCTATGCAAAAACACCCCAGCCATATAGAAAGTGAAGAAACATACATAACTTTGAAAAAACAATCTTTGTAATAATTAGCTGCCATATTACCTCAAGCCCTTTTATCCAAAGCCAAGCATCTTGCAAATTTTCCTCATTAACTTCAGCAAGTTTCTCCTTCCATGCCACTGCTTGGGCACTAAATTTTACAAAGTTAAATCTCTTCTTGTGTCTCAGTTGTTCCTGCAAGGGACAGCATCTGAATTTTACCTACTATTAAAAGAAAGAATACTTGTATCCTGAAATACTGAGTAATAGCAATTATTTTAATTATTATATAGTTAATTATATTACTACAATAAATTATTATAACATATATAATAAAAGTTATGGTGTCCAGAGACATACAAAAGCAGAGATAATTATTGCTTACCACTATTAGATCACTTGAAATTCCCAAAGTAAGTCTCCATATACTCATATTTCTCAAACAATTTAAACAGCAAGTGTGTAGGAGGGCATGAAAGAGAGAGATGAAACCGGATATAATCAGTAGTGTAAGAAAGAGATTATCACTGCCTACCAGAGGAAATTGAAATTAGAAAGCAAGTAAGATATCATTTAGAGGAGGAGAACAAGAACAACAGTAAAGAGCACTGGCAAGGGGAACTAGGATAGCAGGAGAAAATCAAGAATTTGCTGAAGCTGCTTTGGGACAGAAGTTGTAAGTCAGGGAAGACTTGTGCAAGCGAATACAAACTCTCAGAGCCTGAAGCCTTTGCCTTCCTTTCATCACAATTTTTGTGCAGCTTCCCGTGAAATCTTCTGGTACAGTATCTAATATATTTCTAGTGCTGATCTGCTTAGAGGACCACAAGATGCTACAAGCTGTGACTTGAGCACTCAGGTAAAAAACCTCTCCATTATGGTTTTAATTTTTTTACTCCTACCAATGATTGCTATCAATGCCAGACTGAATTTTCATCTCAGTTACTTCTCTTAGGACTAAAGAAATTTAAGATTAACCATGCCTCTGAAATATTAATGTAAGCTTAGGTGACATCATTGTAGACTTCTAAAACTAGACAAGACAAATCCTGTCTTAGGTGTGCCTCCCAGTACTCACAGCTTTTAAAGTACTCCTGCACTTCTGCCAGTCCCTTTGCAAAGTTCTGAGTCTCTCTAAGAGGCAAGGAAGTTCAAAACTTTCTACACCCTCTATTGTAGAAGTATGAAGGTGAATCTCGAACACACATTACAAATCACAAGCCAATGGAATTGGATGACAGTGCTTAAAAGTAAAAATGAAAATGTCAAAAGGTGTTTCATTGCATAGCTTGGGGTTTTTTTGGGGTTTTTGTTACTGGTTTTTTGTTAGCTTGTTTTTCTTTTTTTTAGAAGGGAGGTGGCCTGAGGGAAAAAACTACTTAAGCCTTTTTAATATTTAGTATTTTCTCTAGTTTTTTTTCAAGTAGTTGTATAAATGAGGGGAAAATATAAATTCTTAACTAAAAAATGAGCACATGGAGAAAAATCTAAATATTTTTATAAAACTGCTGTTTTAAAAAAACTTTAAAAAACAAACAAAAAGTAGAGTAACAACCATCCAGAAAAGATCACTTTATTCTAAAATGCTTGTCAGCCTTCAGAGTCATCTTGTTATCATACCTGCATTAGCTGAAATATTTTTTCCTTCACTACTGGCAGTTTGCTGTTCATAGACTGGGATGTATCAATAACAATACAGACATTATCTTCAAACACATTTCCAAAAAGCCCTCTGCTTCCTTGTTGAAGCCACTTAATTCTGGAGGAGGAAAAAAAATATCAAAACCTGTTCTGTATCATCTTTGGAGCTCTGTGTATAACAATCTGAAAGGTAGGACCTTTCAGTCACTGCTGTACTTATTCTCTTTCCCTAAGCAGCTGTTAGCAGTCACTGTCAGAAGCTCTTGATAAATCAGTCCCCTGTCCCTACATAACATCACAAGACATTTTTAGTTTTTTATTTCAATAGAAATCTGGAGACAGACAAAAAAAAAAAAA
>VXBU01018662.1:99660-129506 GCA_013400315.1 Bombycilla garrulus | reverse complement strand
ACAAGCCAATGGAATTGGATGACAGTGCTTAAAAGTAAAAATGAAAATGTCAAAAGGTGTTTCATTGCATAGCTTGGGGTTTTTTTGGGGTTTTTGTTACTGGTTTTTTGTTAGCTTGTTTTTCTTTTTTTTAGAAGGGAGGTGGCCTGAGGGAAAAAACTACTTAAGCCTTTTTAATATTTAGTATTTTCTCTAGTTTTTTTTCAAGTAGTTGTATAAATGAGGGGAAAATATAAATTCTTAACTAAAAAATGAGCACATGGAGAAAAATCTAAATATTTTTATAAAACTGCTGTTTTAAAAAAACTTTAAAAAACAAACAAAAAGTAGAGTAACAACCATCCAGAAAAGATCACTTTATTCTAAAATGCTTGTCAGCCTTCAGAGTCATCTTGTTATCATACCTGCATTAGCTGAAATATTTTTTCCTTCACTACTGGCAGTTTGCTGTTCATAGACTGGGATGTATCAATAACAATACAGACATTATCTTCAAACACATTTCCAAAAAGCCCTCTGCTTCCTTGTTGAAGCCACTTAATTCTGGAGGAGGAAAAAAAATATCAAAACCTGTTCTGTATCATCTTTGGAGCTCTGTGTATAACAATCTGAAAGGTAGGACCTTTCAGTCACTGCTGTACTTATTCTCTTTCCCTAAGCAGCTGTTAGCAGTCACTGTCAGAAGCTCTTGATAAATCAGTCCCCTGTCCCTACATAACATCACAAGACATTTTTAGTTTTTTATTTCAATAGAAATCTGGAGACAGACAAAAAAAAAAAAAGGACAAAACAATACAGCACCTTTATAAAGTCACTTATCAGGTAGTTTGGGCTGGGAAATCCAACGTGGAAGCAGCTATAACTATGGTCCCTGTAGCTGTTTTCCAGGCTCATCTCAGTAAATCATTTAAGTCTATACTACTATGCCTCTCTTCTCAAGAAACCACTTGAGAACCTCTTCTCCAAGGAACTCAAGCTCTTCAAAGAGCCTTAACATAACACAGATACTTCAATGGTTTGTGGACCTTAAGCCTTAAATACAAAGTTAGATTTACATTTTAAATGCGACTGGAGAGTGCCTGCCAGTTAAATAAATCCATACATACAGCTTTGCACGAAAACATTTCCGCAGTAATGGCTGCAGCAAGTCCCAATCTGATTTCCCTTGAGAGTCATAAAATACTCACCTACACTGAAACAGAGACATTTAACACATGGAACCTCATGGCCCTGGGAAAAATATTCATCTCCACAAAAGGTTTCAGAAAAAATTAATTAATGGAAATGTAAGGATACTGCTGCAGTAGCTACTGGTAGCTATTTTGTCATTAGCTATTTCACCTAAAGTGTTTGATGAGTTCTACCAAGACTTTTTAATACTCAGATGAAACATTCAAAACAGCAAACCCTAATCTTCATTTGGATTTCAAAAATACATACTCACCAAAACTACTTATCTCAAATTTTTCTTTAACAGTATGCAAATGTTATCCTAAATACAGTAAAAGGAAGCTAAACTGGAAGGAATAACAAAACTCTGTTTGACCTTGCTAAATATAATCAGGCTTTTATATTTTTGGTAGGGAAGGAGCAGTAAAATGAAAAATTCACGCCTTGCTTTTTCACTGGGGCATCTTGCTGTCCTAATATACAAACCAGAGGGCAACATTTATTTATTTTTTTTTTTTGTTCTACAATACATTTGTTTTCCTTAGACTGCCTATTATTTTGTAGATGTCACACAAAACCCAAGTATCCATATGGCTGCAGAAATGTGAATTAAGCAGCTAGTTTGAGCAGTGAACTTCTGATCATGTGCATTACTCACGCCTTGACTCTGGTCTAGACTGTTCAAACTTGTCTCCAACACAAAATTACAAAAAGGGTAGATAACCACTATCAATACAGGCACAAGCCAAGCTGTGCTTCTTGGTGTCACAAGGGATCCTAGTTTTACTGATGATTCTTGAAGTTGTCTGCCACCTTATAGTTCTACTTTTTTGGCACTTTTATCAGTAATTCAAAAATGTGCAGACTGACTTTCACACCTGTGTTTCAGAAGGAGAACAAAAGTTCAAAATATTCATCAGTTTTCTTCTATGGCTATTAAGAACTCCAACATACAACAGTCTGATTTAAAATAGACTTCTGGCTTAGTACTACTGCTGTCAGTTTACCAACCACTTCAACTTATTATGACAGTAAATGTCAAACTTTTCAAAGCTCATGTGAAGTGATGAAACTGATTCTATGTGAAAGAACACAAACCTTCCTTCCAGTTGTCTGAGAGCTGTCCTCATTTTCTCTTCGTACTGCTTATACTTTTCTGTAGTAACATATACATGAACTACAGATCCATCTTTCCAGAGGGTTTGTACAAACTTGTCACAATATCTTGCATGAATTATCCTCCTCTTTGTCTCCTACAACAATGAAAAACACATTTCATGTGGAAAACCTATTATTTTGCAGTGCCTTTAATATTTGGGGAAAAAACTTCAAAGGTACATGCTTGTTGCACATGAACAGGAGTAGAAATAAACACGGGACATGGTGGTCACAGAATTTGCCCCTAGAAAGATTCAATGGAAATCGATTTTATTCTTGCAGCTAGCAAAAACCAGAAGCTTACCAAACAGTGCTATGGTAAAGCTTGAGAAAAACAAATAGAAGAGAAATTAATCCAAATTTTCTTAAGAACTGGAAGACACTGCAGCAGCTGAGACTAACACATCCACTAAAGACAACAAGTAATTTTTGCCCCACTACACAGAAATATAAAGAAAATCAAGGCATTGCTTAAGCCAGTCCTGATTCTTCCTTTTAGATTTTATGTGAACCAGCAATGAATTCTTAAAGCAGTCATTCTCAAAAAGCTCTGTGAGACATTCTTATTGAATGTCTCAATAATTAATAATCTGATTTTAACAAAAACTACAAAACTACAATGCCATACACTATATCATCAACTTATCAAACAACTAAATTTTCAAGCTTTAAAAGAAAAAACAAACAACTCACAGGACATGAGGGAAAATTAATTAAACCATACTCACAGCATCAGTTTGTGAACATTCATCTTCTGGTTTAGTTTTTATGTCAACAATCCCATCTACATGGCGAAAAACACAATCAGCAAGTGCATCATACAGTGTGAGCTTTTGAGTTTTCAAGCCATATGTCTGCAACCACTTCTCAGAAGTCAAATATTTGTCAGTTATATGTTTTGGTAGTGGATGATCGCCTTACTTTTCTAATGAAGAAAATAAAACAAACAAAATCTCCTGTATAACACTTTGGATAAGCTGTTTTCAAAAGTAGACTCTGATACTGGAATCAAAATTTTCAAACTTGTTCTGCTTGCTCTGCCAGCATTGGACGGAACAGATATTTCTCAGTGATTTTTAATAGTCACTGATTTTTAATACTTCAGCTGCAGTGCTTTCTTATCAGACAACTCATTGCAACAAATTCCTTTGAAACTGGAAAAAAAAACCCACCAGAAGACAGNTAGACTCTGATACTGGAATCAAAATTTTCAAACTTGTTCTGCTTGCTCTGCCAGCATTGGACGGAACAGATATTTCTCAATGATTTTTAATAGTCACTGATTTTTAATACTTCAGCTGCAGTGCTTTCTTATCAGACAACTCATTGCAACAAATTCCTTTGAAACTGGAAAAAAAAACCCACCAGAAGACAGGGAGCCAAGAAAATAAATAGTGAAAAGATCAACATATAAAAGGAATTTTCTTAGTAGCTGAATTACAAAATTCCAGAAAGTATTCCTGAATAAGATGTCTAAGTTCAAGAAGAAAATGAAACTACAGAGATATAACTGAAAATACAGTCAAGACAACTGGTTAACATTAATCTTTTTAGAGATGGCTATTTAAAGCAAAAGGCAAACTACAATGTCATACTGTCTTATACATTTTTTAAGGACTATCTTAAGGTAGGGCACTGCACATCTCTGGACACCAGTATAATATACAAATAATACAGACAAAATTACAGGATACAGGACTTTCCACTCACTCATCACTATCCCAATAAACCACACCTAAAGCATGACAAGGCAGTGGGTCTCACAGCAGGGTGAATTTATTTTGTCACACTTTAATTTTGGTGGACCAAGGTGGTATAAATACTCAGTTTAGATGGAGCTACAATGACCACAGTAGTGAGATTCTGAGCCTGTAAGTAAACCTATGGAGGCATCTACTGCACTTACACACACAGAGATCAGCCAGCATCAGGGCAGGTGCATGATCAGAGCCTGCTCATGTTGAAACCTTTGCTTTATCATTGCTTGTACTCCTTAGAACAAGTGTCACAAATGTGCTCACACAATTTCAAAAAGAAAATTGTTTGCTTTCTTCTACATGATTTACATAGAGCATCTCCATTTTTGCAGGACTGACTAGCTTCTCACTGTCCTTTGTTAAAGCCTTCCAGAACAGAACTTCAGAAACCAGCTATGCTTCTGTCTCCAGCAGGGTTCAATCCAATCAATATGCACACAACAAATGTGTCATGTTCTAGGCCAAACATAATGGCAGGAACTATTGGTTTAATGAACAAATGTAGGTGTTTCTCTGTTCTTAAGACAGCAGTTGTCAGTGTGCATGTCCTGAATTGTTTTCAGACCTCTACCCTTGACAAAAATGCAACCCCTCTGCTTCTTCCCTTTATGCAGAATGAACTAGCTACCAGATTGGAGGCTATCCCAGTAAGGCTGTGATAGGAGAGGGATAAGGTATTTTTCCAGCACTGTGAAGAAAAAATGGAAGATTTACTGGCTCAGGCAGACAGGAAGAGATCACAAAAAACAGCCCAAATAGTCTCTATATCATATAATCCAGGTAACTTCTAAATATAGTCACTGGTAAACTAAAAATTGTGTTTCAGCCTGAGCTGTTAAAGTTTAGCAAGTTTAAGCCATAGTAAACAGAGACTTGTATTGAAAAGTTTTAAGCAATCCTAAGTTTAGATAACAATTACAGGTGCTATATAGACATAGAGGTGCTATACTCTATACAGACATTTTTGAGAAAATCATCCCCAAATTGATGTGCAATCAAAACTGTTCACAAAAAGATGTTGATCATTAATATACTGGTAGCTGCCTTGAAAGAAACATAAATGATACCATCTTTAGAAGCAGACTGGTCAGATTCTGATAACATTTTCTGAACTTGTGTCACTGTACTCCTGGCTTCCTCCAGCTCCTTCCAGATCAAAAACACATCTTCACGGACACCAGCTACTGCAAGAGAAATAATAAGTAGAACTTCACATATATGAGAGGTGCTTAGTACGTTGGAACTAAACTCCAAAGCTGGCCAGAGATTGTTCCCGCACAGGAAACAAATATATTTTAACACTCTTGGAAAATATTAAGGAAACTCCACAATGATATTTACTTTTTGCCCCCTGGACTTCATTGCAAAACTTGGCTTCAAATAGTAAACACAGTTTTGACATTTTAAAGAGAAGATATTTTTGACTTTCCATTTCCTAAAGTACATAATTAATTTTATTTAAATCTTTTTTCCCTGATGCCTATCTGATGAAATTTTGCTAAAGATAAATTTATTTTCATCCCAACAATTCTCAACAGTCAAAAACAAATGTTACCAAAAAAAAAAAAAAAATTACTACCGGGCTATATTTTAAAAAAAATTAGAAAGATACAAAGCTGAAATTGAGACAAGGGTTTTTTTTTATTTCAACAGATATGTCTTTCTTGAGGAAAATAATAAAAATATTTCTTTGTTTCATAAAAGAAACTACTAAAATAGAGACACCTTGTATACCTAAGCAGTAGGATCACTATTAAAAATGTGTTAAATTAGGTTACTCTCAGAGTTTAAACTGCAGTATAGGACAATGCAGAGAAACCATGTGCAGTGTTACAGTAAAAATGTAAAAGAAACTGAATCATCAGCGATCCTAACCACAATTAGAGGTTACAAAGTATTGCGGATCACAACCTATTAATGAATTGCACATAAAAATGCTGAACAAGGCAAACTATATCTTATCATCCAGTGGTTTAGCTAATATAAAGTGATGATTCACTGTATGAAAGATAAGATATGCAAACTTGTCTACTAAAGTAGGCTGTTAGTTCTTTGATAAACTTTCCCAAAAAAAGAAAAAAAAAAACAACAACAACAACAACAACAACTACTACTACTACTCAATTTTAATTGTGAAATGCTTTCAGTTTCCAAGAAATATTTTGAATTGTGTTATTGTACACTGCCATCTCCTGGGACTTTCCTGCATTTCAAAACATCTGTTGCAGCCATTAGGACAAAGATCAACATTCCCTAAATCACAAAAAGCTTCAGTAAGGCAGATCATTCCACAACACAAAACACAAAAGGGAGGGAAAAAAAACCTCGGTCCGTAATCATTACATCTTAAACTTAAGGAAAATATTCTCTTCAAATATTTTGGAAAGAATTCAACTTTAGTTTATAAGCAATCTCACCCCAGAAATGCAAACACATGCATTCACACCACACATGAATGTAGTTCTGAGTTTAAGGCTGTTAGAATGCAGTGCCAGTGGTGCTGTCTCCAACTAAATCTGGATATCCTCCACAAGCTGTCAATTACTGTCATCCAGATTTAATTTTATGAATATTTTTACTATTTTAAATATTTTTAATCATTTGAAAACATTGACAGAAATTTGTATACTTAACTACCTCTAAAACAATAACAATTGTATCATTGTGTTGCTTCATTTCCTCTTAAACTGATGCTATGGACTCATAATTTACACGGGATTATTGTTACTGTCCTCATTAAGATAGATGTATTGAATTGGTATTACATGAGAAGATATTTTTTCCTTATTTATGCTTGCAGCACAGCAAAGTAAAACTGCATGCCCTTTCAAAGCAAGTGTGCTTGATGTCACTTGCTATACAGGAGAAATGCAGGCACCAAGAACTGTACATTGTAAAATTCCAGTTGCTTAGAAAGCCTTTTTTCTGACATTATTTCCTGGATTCAACTGGGAGAGAAGCTTGCAAGCAGTGATATCCACAGCAGCTTTCTCTCTCTACGTAGGAAGCTCAGCTGCACCTCTGCCTCAGCTTCTTTTCCCCTGCAGCTAAGGAGGAGTGGCAAAAAACCCCTGTGTCTTTCAAAACTGAACCCCCAATATAAAAACCTACGTACACATGCAAGGCATAGTATCTTCCAGATGTGTCTCTCAGCTGTGGCCCATCCCTCAAAACATATCTCTGGTAAATAACCAAGAAAGCATGAACCTCACTTTGGGTTAAACTCCCTCTGCTAACACCTCAGATATGCCATTTTTCGGGACCACCAAAGAAAGTCACCCCTCTGGAGGGTGCAATTCACAACCACTCCAAGCTACTGTCTTTTGTACACATTCAGGCACTCATATCCCAGGAATAATCTTGTCTTAAAAAACTACTTTTTCCAGGGAGTGAAAGGGCCCTGCTGGTTCCCACCACCCTGAAGCACTTTCCCAGGCACTATGGGTGTAAGTAAAACAGCCAGACCTCTGCGGACTCCCTGGTTCTGACTCAAAACCCACCCCACTGCAATGGCAGGAGGATGGCAACCAGTCACACACAAGTGCACCGCCCTGAACACCCTGCTGCACATGTCCAGCCTGTGCCACACGCAGTCAGCTTCCCTCAGCTCTCCCCAGAGCCATCCTGACCCTGCAGAGCACCTCACCCTGGGTAATGCCCCAGGAGTGCCCTGCCTGCAGGTAAAGGTGTTTCTGCTTTGGAGAAGAGAGGCCCCATGAAGGAGGAAGAGGATGAGGAAGGTTGTGGGGAGAGCCTGTGGCTAAGGGGTATGCCAGCATTTTGCTGACACCTGCAAACTGAGAAGCAAGATGGCAGACCTAAGCAAAAACACAACCACACTTGCACATGTACACGGAAACTCATAACTGCCCTCATTTCCATTTCCCAATAATTTAGCTGGCAGACGATCTCAAAAGAAGCAGCTTTTCCACATGTACCTCCCCACAAACAAACTCATCCGGTTTGACAAGTCACTATAACCTATTTGATTTCCATATTGCTAATGAAAAAATCCTGTATTAAAAAAAATAAAATTAAAAACCTACAAAATATCCAAAATATCTTTGAAACAGGAAGCAAATACCAATGGAGAACAGAAGCATTTCTTACTGATTTAAACTATGGAAGCAAGCAAATCCAAATATAATGAAATAAGATCTATTTGAAAATGAATTTGCTGGCAAGGGAAGATGGGGAAATTGATTTTCTTCACTGCCAGTCCCTTTCTCAGCCTCCACGTGGCAGCAGAACACAGCAATGTACCCTTAAGCACTGATTTTTAAAATCTCCACTTAGAGGGGGATGAATGAAGGCACAAAGAAGCATAAGAGGATAGTCCATGGCTTCTACCTGCACACCTGCCAGGTTAAACAGCACTGAAACTCACTGCAGCCCAATCCTGCCTCTTTTCCACTGAGCAAATGGACAAAGCAAATGAACTTTGTACCCCATGTGGTATCACAGAACAGCTACCTGCATCACTCTCTACACATTAGCAAAGAGATTTGTCAGGCCAAGGTTAGGCTGCTGAGCCTAGACAAAGCACACGAAATTAAAAAGCAGAGGCAATGATATTTACTACAGCTTCTAGGCAGAGTAGCTACTCTTCAGTCATTATCCTGGCTCTCCAAAGGGAGGGCTCATTCTTTCCTGTGTCAGTGTACATAAACAGAGCAGACTTCATTGACTTCAGTGTCATACAGGAGAATGACGCTCTTACGCTTCCCTTTTTTACACACAACAACCTGAAATATTCCCTATCAAATTTCTTTCCCTAAATGTGAAAAATCAAGCATTCCTGAGAACAGAGCCTTATACTGTTCACAGGGAGGCCAAATACTTCCCTGTGCCAGTAAATCAGTAAAACCCTGATTTCGATCCATTTGCATTTTCTCTACACATTCCAGCTCATCTATTCCACCTGACAGAAACCACTACACAGAAATTTACTGTTTCTATGTCAGCCATCGAGTACCCTCTATTCATTTCAGGATCTAGTTCAAAGCAACATTGCTTTTCAAGCCCTATGTAGTACTTACCACCTTGTTACTCCAACCAGATGACACAAATGTGCCCTTTTTCAGAGAGACTTCTTTTCTCCACAGCTTCTGCCATTCCTTGTCCTCTGTCTTCAAGTTCCAACTTAAATGACACCTCCTTTCCCCTTATAATTTTAACTACATAACAAGATTGCTTAATTCTACAGCTTTTTGCAGATGAATAAACTGCACAAAGAATGTATGCAGAAGTGATAACAGGAAAGTTAGTGCTGGATGAAGAGATATTATCACATTGGTGAAATTAGGCTTTATGTAAAAGCATTTCTCTGCCATAAGTAAATCTGAGGCCGCCAGCATAAGGACCCTAATTCTGTAATGAGTTACACCTGTTTTGATCTCAAGCACTCACTCAAAATAAGTGTAAAAATATTCAAAATTGTCAATTTCTCACACTTGCTTTCTAAATGTCTGCTCAAGATGCAAAATAGGGAAGAACTGAGCTCTTATTAAAATTTTAAATAGTTTACTTCTGACTTGTTTTGGTTAAGCAGATGAAAGGGAGTGAACATAAAGATATCCGGTATTTGCAAAATGCTGATATTCAGATGTCATTAAAACAGCTTTTTCAGTCCATATAATGTGGTTATGAGTTTCAGCTTCCAGCTCCTGCATTTGTGGTGCAAAAAGAAACATAATCAAAATATTCCTGTGCCTCCCTTTAGTTTTTAGAAACACCACACTTGGAGAATTAAATCTCTGGTTCATTTTCTATTTATTTCCTTGTGTAGTTTATGCCACACATCCAAGAACCAGTTTCAGAGCCCATTAGTGAGTAATCGACACTTTTCTTTTTACTGCCTTATTACTACACCCTTGAAGGAGTCCCTGAAACAAGAGAAATCAGACACAGACCAGAATAATGTCTTCAATGTGTTTTCTTTTCTGAAAGGACTTAAGATTCTGCATATGACTGAAACACTCCAATTGGCTGCCAGTGATGTCACGACTGTGCTTGTAATACCCAGTAAATGCAGAAAGCTAATTGTGTTCCTTTTTAATGTGTAAATTCTACTCCATAATAGCAATAGGACGCAACAGACAATGCACTTCAAGGGGATTACTGCCCTTTTGAGCGATTAAAGCTATTCAGCTTTCAGCTTTGGAAACAGTGGTGAGGAAGTAATTTCAGTAATATAGGAGCTCGAAGCTCATCTATTGAAACAGGCCGACTGCCCCAGGGGAAGAGGGAGGCAGGTCCCCCCATGCACACCCCCAAATGTGGTACAGCCAGAAAGCACTCAGAGCAGACTAAAGGCAACCATTATACTGCTCTGCCTTAGTATGAAACAACAGCGTTTTGAAGCAGACTCTGCTGTTGGTTTCTAAACTCTGCATGAGTGAGGCTTGAGTGTCCTTTCACAACTCAAAAAAGCAGGTGATATCTCACTCCTTTATTTCTGGCCCTCCACAATGGTTCTTTCTCTTGTGCTGTTATAGTCATGGTGCTAGTAAAGGATAGGTTAGTATGCAAGAAACTTCATTACTACCCAAATATGGGCCAGTCAGTCCAAGATTGGCAAACAGCTTTACATGAGACACCAAATCCACCTTATGCCACACATTCCCTAACACTGAGAAGATGAAAACACTGTTCAACCTTTGGAGCAACACTAATGCCTCCAACACAAAGGGAGAGTAGGGGGTAGGTGTGTTGAGCCACTAGACTAAAGACATCTTATGATTCCTGATGTCTAAAAGAATATTTTTTTTTTACTCTCATGCTGAGAAAGACATCAGATTTGACACACAAAGCCTCACTTCACAAGCCCCTCTCCTCCCACCCTGGCTGAAAACACAGTCCAATCCCACAGAACACTTATCCAGAGGAAGTAGCACTGTGACTAATATGAAACACTGAGCTTTCTGCCCAGCTCCACCCACCAGTGAAACTGTTTATTTTGGTCATTTCCTCCTGGTACTTTTTCCATCAATCCTCCCAACCACCACTTTGCACTGCCCTCTCTATGGTCACTTTACTGTGTTTTTTGCCTGTCTTTGTGACAAATTCTTGGGACAAGCAAGTAAAACTCATGTTGATATAATCCCTTTATATTACCTATGAACTTGGCCAATATTGATGTTGGCTGTTTGTATAATATGTTCTGTCACACTATTCCTCTTCCTTTTAACCATTTTTCCATACATTTCCACAAGGTCACTGGCATAAAGCACACAAGTACTATTCTTCATATTCCTAAATAAATTATCTTCTCCTTTTTTTTAACTTTTCTTTCATTCTCACTCTCTTCATTTTTCACACACATATCCTCTACTCTTTTCATTTTTCTCTTTTCCTTGCCCTCTCCTTCCCACCCAGAGAATTTCCATTTCCAGACCAGTCCTGTCCTCACCCCACGCACACCTACAGGCTTCTTTAGATTTTACACTCATCAAGTTCCTAAACTACATTTCTATTCTGACATCTCACTGATAATATCAGTATAATCTTGGGGTTTATATTGTCTACCTAGTGGCATTCGCCCTTTCAGTTTTCTAGAGTTTGGGGCAATTAATCTTTTTCCATCCTCTTCATATTTTAGTGCAGGTCCAGTAGCATCTCTACAGTCATTCTTCCCAGCAAAAGCATGGAATCTGTAATACAAAATGAGTTTCCAACAGTACACAAAATACATAAATACTTCTCTAATTTTAAAGAGATGATTTTCACACATACCACTACAGAATTATATCTAAAGCTTTAACCACAACAAGATTATTAACAATTTTTTATATACATTTATGTACTTTCTGAAGTCTTCTCATGTAGAATATTCTTTCTTTTTGATATTACTTACTGCAAGGACCTTACTCTTCAATTTCATGGAAATCTATTTTTAATTAATGCTTTTAAGAGGCTGAGCAGGCATGTAATTTGAGATGCCTGAGATGACACGAACACCTTTTTGTCAGATTATCCTCCCAGTTGAAAGCCTAACAGGAACACTTATTTCATTATGGACATACAAATCAGGATGACAAGCAGACTTCATTTATCCTCATTGTCAAAACAGAGAAGCTGTCAGAGCAGGAAAAGATGCATTTCTAAAACTGAACAACACTAGAAACAGGTTCAAAGCATGAAAAGTCCATGAACTTGGCCATTCCTGTGGGAAAGCTGACTTAAATTTATATAGTTATTGGCAGCAAGTTATTAACTGTGTCTGCACAAAAGCTAGACTGATGCAAAAAGATGACAGTGAAAAGAGTATCAAACAAAACAATTCCTCTCAGCTCCCTGCCACAACCCTTTTTGCCTCCCTTTTGGCTTCTGTCTCTACCATACAAGAAACACTCACTTTCCTTTAATAAAGAAGGTATAAACACTGCCAAAAGAAAATGAGGGATAGTGACTGGCAATGTACCTGCTACCATGGAGGTACCATGCTTCTAAATGACCACAATAATTTTAAACACACATCAGACCACAGCCAACATAACACTTTCCCACAGTCTCGTTTTTGGCAGACGCTCCCATCTCCTAAAAGCTATTTCTAAACACAGATGGCTATAAAAGAGCTAAGCAGCTGCCATCTTACCAATTGCTCTGCTGTCATTTGGGAGATTTCTACTGTTGGAGGGCTTCCCACTCTTGCACAAACAACAGTGAAACAGAAAAAGCTAGCAGCCATTTCACAAGTCTATAACTGTATGGTGAATTCTGTTAAGCAGAGAAACACCTACTGACTCCCACTGCCTTCCTGCTGTTGAGCATGAGATTGGTCTTGTGGATTTTGTATTTGTTCACTGGTTTTCTTATTTTGATCACAGAATCAAATTTAAGTTGTCTTATCCATTTCTACTGAAGGCTGACTCTCACCACAAGGCAGATTCCCAGAATAAAGCAGTCAACAAGCCATGTGGAATATATTAATTTCCACCAACCATACCAAAAGGATGCTAGAGAGCAAGTTACAGAACTGCTTTTCCACACAACCAGGCCTGAAGAATAACACCCCACCAATTTTCTGTTATTCCATGAGCTGCTCATTTAGGACAGGCATTTCCTTTTCAGTGTATGTCTCTATGGCACTTGACCCAGCAAAACTCCAGATCTTTTTCTGGTGCTTCTGGATACTATTAATGTACAAAGCAACACAATAAAACCTTATTTCAGTTTATGTTGTGACCATTTCCCCTGAACAGTTTTCCAGACTTCAAGAGAGAGGCAGATGGCAATTGATTTTGGGCATAAAAGGGAATTGCCATTCTGCAAACCAGTAAGAATGTATGCAGAAGAAAAGCTGGACTGTTTAAGTAGGGTCTGCATTCTAGTCATATCTCTTAAGGCTATTTCCCCATCCCCAGATCACTTACTGAACTGCTTAGTCTCATTTTCCTCATGGATTATACTCAGGTATATCCCAATACCATTCCTATCAGTAAAGAACTTCATGAGTACTGAAACCTTTATTGTCCTTCTTTATCATACCTGCCAGAGGCCAAGTGGCTCAACTCCTTCAAAAAAATAATAGTTTCATCTTGCCTAGCATTGAAAGACACTGCATTGATTGGACAGGAACCATCTGAAACCTTCTCAAGGAGTAGTTGCTTTGTATCCACTGGAACATCCCCAACAGCAAAGTAATAAACAGCTTCAACCTGTAATTAAACAGAAAAAAAAAAGGTAATTGGAAGACATCATTTTACATAAATGTCTGATACTTATTCAAGCACTGTCCTGTGCTCAGTAGGAAAATCTGGTAAGACTGATGCATTAATTGGACTGTAAGATTTTCAGACCTTTGGTTCTTCCTCTCATTTATGCCAGCAATTCAAAAGAAGGCCACACAAAATTTCCTCAAGGGAAACAAGAACCTATCCCACAATCCCTGGATCTGATTCTGCCCAAAGCAAGCCTCTTTGCACAGAAGTTAACTGAAGCCAAAGAGAGGTGTAAGGAAGGACAGCTACATCATTAGTCATAAAAAGGCTCTGTGCCATATGCCACTTTCATCAAGAGACATGCTATGTTGGTGACTTGCCAGGGCTGAAAAGTAGGAACTTTATACCAGACATAGTTTTACTGGCAGCATGTATGCTGAGGTTTGGAAAGATGGCAGTCAAGGGAGGTGATTTTCCCACTCTGCTCTGCACTAGTGCAACCTCACCTTGAATACTGTGTGCAGTTTTGGTGACCACAATATAAGAAAGACACTAAACTATTGGAGAGCATCCAAGAGAGAGCAACAAAGATGGGCCTGGACGGGAAGCTGTATGAGGAGTGTCTGAGGTCACTTGGTCTGTTCAGCCTGGAGGAGACTGAGGGGAGACCTCATGGCAGTCTACAATTTTCTCACGAGGGGGAGAGGATGGGTAGGCACTGATCTCTTCTCCGTGGTGACCAGTGTGGGAATGGCATGAAGCTGTGTGAGGGATGGTTTTGGTTGGATATTGGAAAAAATTTTTACAAAGAGGGTGATTGGATGACGGCACAGCTCCCCAGGGCAGTGGTCACAGCATCAAGCCTGACAGAGTTCGAGAAGCATTTGGGCAACACTCTCAGACACATGGTGTGATTCTTGGGGATGGTCCTTCCTATGCAGGGCCAGGAGTTGGGTTCAATGATCCTGTGGGTCCTTTTCAAGCTAGCATAGTCTGCGATTCTGTGATTTTTTGAATGCTATTGCTGGTATTTACAGATGATTTGTATTTTTTATAGTTCCCAAGGCAGAGGGAGCTTGGCAGGTTTACTACAACCACACACACTTATATTCTGAAAATGTTATTACAAGAAGAGAGAGAGAAGCTGAATAAATGTCCTTTAGTTATTGCTTAAATATTGCATTACGAGGGATTTTATGTTACCTGCACTTATCCATGTAATGATCCTCATGGTAAGTATGTTTCTTGACTTTTCACAATCATTAAAAATAAATGTAACAAACAACTATCCCATGATGACTTTCAAGGCGATATGTGCAGTATATTAGTCCTATATGATGGTACATACCAGCTGATAAATACCTGATAAATTATTGTTAACTGAAAAAATACATTTGAAAACACTGACCTCTGTNAAAATGTTATTACAAGAAGAGAGAGAGAAGCTGAATAAATGTCCTTTAGTTATTGCTTAAATATTGCATTACGAGGGATTTTATGTTACCTGCACTTATCCATGTAATGATCCTCATGGTAAGTATGTTTCTTGACTTTTCACAATCATTAAAAATAAATGTAACAAACAACTATCCCATGATGACTTTCAAGGCGATATGTGCAGTATATTAGTCCTATATGATGGTACATACCAGCTGATAAATACCTGATAAATCATTGTTAACTGAAAAAATACATTTGAAAACACTGACCTCTGTGCCCATTATGGACAGGATCATCCCGGAAATTATGCTAAGGCACATGGAAAATAAGAAGCTGATATGGTTTCATTAAGGGCAAACCATCCCTGACAAATTTGGTAACCTTCTATAATGGGGCTACTGGCCTCACCTACCCCGACATGCATCAAGCATTTGACACTGTTCTGCACTACACCCTTGTCTCTAAATTGAAGAAACATGGATTTGGTGTATGGACCACTCAGTGGATAAGGAATTGACTGGATGTTGCACTCCTAAAGTTGGGGTAAACAGCTTGATGTCAAAGTGGAATGCCCATGGTGCTCCTGAGGGGTCGGTATGGGGACTGGCACTTTACAACATCTCTGTTGGTGACAAGGGCAGTGGGACTGACTGTACCTTCAGCAAGTTTGCCAACACCACCGAGCTGTGTGGTGCCTGATGCCCTGGAGGGAAGGGATGCCATCCAGAGGGACCTGGACAGCCTTGAGACATGGAACCAAGGGAACCTCATAAAGTACAAGGCCAAGTGCAAGATCCTGCTCCTGGATGATGGCAATCCCAAATTCAGGCACAGGCTGGGTGGAGAATGGATTGAGAGCAGCTCATGGCAGAGGTGTTGGAACTAAACAGTCTTTAAGGCCCCTTCTAACCAAAACCATTCTGTGACTCTATGGTTCTATGAATATGACCAGGAATCCCAGGATGTGCACCACAAAAGGCAACTATTTGAATCTGGGACAGCACTGAGGAAATGTCTCTGCACTCACATAATTTCATGCAGAAGTAAAGCAAATTCAGTATGACCTACAAGTGTGCTCGTACATTTCCACTACTGCCTTTGATACTGATTTGTATTCCAGTTCCCTGAATAATTTCTGCATATCAAGCTTCCTCCCTCATGTACCATTTGGCATCTTCCTCAACACTTTGAAGATGTCTCTCCCAAGCAGCAACCCAATTTCAGGCTGGATCAGGCAAACTAATGAGGCAGCACCTTGCCATCTTGGACTTCTCTTGAATCTTGCAGAGGAGTGAGACACTCCACGTGGAAGGCAGGGGCCACAGTTACATACACACATACATACATAGTTTCAGACTCCACTTATTTGGGAGCAAGCAGGACCAGATGATAATTCTAGACAAACACTAAAGGTAAAGAGAAAAACTAATGTGTTTTATTAAAGTGAAGGATTACCAAAATACTTATTAGCTTTAGAAAAAGGTAATAAAGAAACAAAAAAAAAAAAAAAAAAGAATTCTTGCACCTATCTGTGTTTTAGTTCAGTTTTACAAAGTTCCCTGTCTGCCTCCTCCGGCTAAAAAGCTATCTGAGCCTGCACACAGGTCTCCCAGATGAGACCCAGTCCTTGGACAACACCATACTCCTACTGCTTTTGCTGAAGAGGCTCCTGGCCCGGAGGAATGCATGCATATTACACATTTTTCCTGTGTTCCTTCAGATTCACATCTTCTCCCTCTAAGACTGCCATTAATTCATAAACTTGATATTCAACAAGAATAGAAATTTTCACACTTTCTTCAAGGAATTTGCTGCCTGCCTCTGCAACTTTTAAAATGCTGACATTTACTGGGCATAGCTGCTACAGAACTCACCCCTCACAAGAAAATTTTAAAAAGTTATGAACCACAGATAATTTACTCTACTTAACTACAAACTCAGCAATGACATACCACAAAGGAAATGTTCCTCACAGGCTAGAAGGGAAAGGTTAAAATCTTTCATGTGAATCCTTCATATTTTGAAAACTGTAATTTCTACATTTAAACAAGCAAACAGACTTCATAAAAGAACAGAAAGAAGAACACCATGAACAGTTCCTCAAGCGTTGATCTTGGTGAGGAGGTGTTTTGGATGAGTGATCCACACTTCATGGAGTAGCACCTGCACAGAATTGGAGTTTAGACAAATGTCAATGCATTTGTGGCAGGTAGAGCTCAAAGGACTGCAACATTACAGCACACTAATTTTGAGCTTGGAATTTACAGGTCATAAGGAAAGGAAATCTAAGGAATCACCACATATGGGAAGAAAAGACCAGCTGAAGGAATGACAAGAACAGCTCAGTCTAGGGGAAAAAAAAAAATAAGAAAAAGGAAAAAGAAAAACGCCCAAACTGTTGTTTTGGAGCAACTTCTGTGGAATGAAGTCAGTTCTTAGGAATGAGTTATTCATGACTGCTCATTAAGTAGACAAGTTTTGCTTAGGACTGAATGGGATATCCCCCATCTGCACTACAGTGAATATTGTTCTTAAGTGATCTGTAAGTTATGAATGATAATGATTCTTTTTAGGAGCAATTGAAGTTTGTTTTATGTTGAGCACCTGACACAATTGACTCCCCCAGATTGCCTACTGGCCCACCAGTATCTGGAAAAATAATAACAGATGTTTCACTGTCTGACAGATTTTAATTTCTGTTTATTCAAACAGAGACCCACCAGGTCCAACAAGACTTTTTTTCATCCAGGCAATGCTGAAATCTAAGTACAATTCTGTAGTTACTCATCAGGAAATCAGTATTATGCTGCAAACTGAAAATACTAAAATTTATGGAGGGGGCATTTAAAAAAGCATTTATTAAAAGAAACCTCACTAGTGAACAATTTGTTCCTTACTCAGTGCCTTTTTAATATTAGTTTTCAAACATCAAGGCTGGATGAGAATCCAGCAGCACAGGGAACCAGAAGGTAACACAAGCAAAATTTACCTTCTCCTTCAAACAATGTCCCAGAAAGAGAATTACAAAGGAATTAGGATTGGATCTGTTAACAGGTATGGCTGTTAATGAATTAAACCAATCACTCTACTCTACAGACAGTAGGCCAAATACTCCATTAAATTCAGGTGTTAGAGAACTGAAAGAATATACATTGTAAGGAAATGCCATAAATTATTTCTTCAGTAACACAAGTTTTAAGAGACTAGCTCAAATGATGGGATATATGTTTATTTCTTGTGACTCTATTTTAATGGATAAAGTAACTGGGTACTTTTAAAAATGAACAGTGTTTAATTCAGGAATAACTGCACATGCTTCGTCTCTGTCCTGGAAGAAAGTCACCTGGCTGATGAAAAAGGATTTGTGTAGCCCTATCATAAGCTAATACTTCCTTAAATCTCTGTACTCACTATTTTGAATCTTAAATATAACTTTTCATGAGCAAGTTGGATACATAACAAAATAAAAATTGTTTCTCTGCCTTCAATAATGTTGATAATAGAAATTTTCTCATAAACTTGAGGCCCCGAAAAACTTATATGGCAAAGAAAGTGGAAGGGAAGATGTTTTCTCTTTCCCTTAATGACTGAATGTTATTTATTCTGGGTACTCTAGGAAAGAAAATAAACAAGTTTCTGCATTCAAAATACAGTACATTTACATAAAAAAACAATCATTAAACATAGTATGCAGCTACACTTGAGGGGAAAAAATACTTTCCAAATGCTGTCATTAATATTTATCTTTGCAACACTGATCAGGGCAAATCTCAGCAGCCAGCCTAGCATTGAATACTCTTGGATTTATGTGGGCTTCTGAAAAGATGTATGAGCTTACCGCTTCATCACCCATGGCTTCCAGCAGAGCCTCAGCAGAGCTGGTATGGCTGACAGCTGTCATATGGTCCAGCTTCCAGAGCCATGTAACCGCAGACTTTACAGTGTGCTCAGACACAGGAGTACATTTCTGTCTCCACTTCATAAGATCCTGAGCAACCCTGAAAATGAGATTAACTATAAATCAGAAACTTGAGAGAATCACGCCAGCAGAACTAGAGAGTGGAGCTCTGCTACTGTTACAATTCTTTCATATTCTTAAAAAACAATTACAATATACCACAGATCTAAATCTAGACTTGCAGTAAAGCAAGCAGAGAAAAAAAACGAAACCATTAGGAAAATACTGTAATTTTATAAGATTTTTTTGAGACAACTATTTCCAAAGCTGGGTCAGGAGAGATAAAACATTTCTAAAAAGAGTTCCTGATTCATAACTCTCCTTGTTATAAAAACTCAATCAGGTTTTTAAAATATGTGCATGAAAAAGAAGTGTCCTCCACAGATCTCGTTCCACAACTTGCTCCACGACCTTTGTGTCAGACAAGTTTAACTGACACTTTTTTTTGTAGTGCAGCTGATCCTTAGCTAGCCATCAAAAATAAAATTTGTGATCCTCAGTTTTTTTCTGGTATTTTAATTGACAAAAGACTGAGGTCTTAACAGAAGAACAGAAGTACAAAGGCAATGAGCGCTTTTGCCTGTACTCTTGTACATAAAAAGGCAGAAAAGAACTATAAAACCAACTGGTTACAGTATCTGTGACATTCCATCAAGAACTATTTTGAAGAGTTTCTTGCAAATCTAAAAGACAAATATATTTCCCAAGATTCTTTTAAAGTAGTCATTTATATGCTATATTGTCTTTTGCTTCCCTCCTGCAAAAACAAATTGATGAGCATAATTATTGTTTCAGTTTTGACTTGGCTCTGCAGTTCTTTTTTAAAGAATAAGTTCTCTGTTCTCAAAAACTATGGAAGTTATCTGCTTTGGAAAATATCTGCTTTTGCAACAGGTTGCCCTGTGAAGCTGTGGATTCTCCATCCCTGGAAGTGTTCAAGGCCAGGCTGGATGGGGCTTTGAGCAACCTGCTCTAGTGGAAGGTATCCTTGCCCCTGGCAGACGGCTTGGAACTAGGTGGTCTGTAACGTCCCTTCCAACCATTCTGTGATTTTATTACACTCCTTTCCAAATCTCAGTAATATCACAATCTAGAGAATTAAGATAGGGCACCTGAATTAAATCTGTAAGACAACACCTGGATAAAACAGCATTAAGTATCACCATGCAATTGCAAGTTAACATTGCAGAACCAATTTTAAAATTATATGACCTGGTTTGTGCATAATTTTTTTTCCACTCATCTATCCAAGCCCAAGCTTACGCATTCAAAATCTCATGCATGTATGAGAATTTTTGCAGATAGGTAAAATTTGAATAGCTGCTTCTATTCTTTTAACTAAATGCAAATTTATTTATTCCTCTTACGGAACCAGCGCTTGGAAATCTTCTTTTGTTATGGAAATCTACTATTGTTTCCTAGTGCTGCTACTGATTTCTGTGACCATGGAAATCTATAGAAATACAAATGGTTATGCCTGTGCCTATGGCACTTGGGGAAGTGCACATTTAGCTGAAAGGCAGAAACCTGTAATGTCTAAAGACACAAGAATGCAATAGGTGATCGTATAGAACCTCACTGTCACACTAATACTGCAACATCTGAGGGGCATTACTTCTGTTTCAAATTCTTCTGATTTTGTACAAGACGTGTTGGTATTTGGGTTCTGTTACCCTTTATCTGTTCTTCAGGGTAACAGTGGCCTCCTGGTAAACAGAAGTGGCAAGTTCAGCATGACAATGGGTAAAAATTGGTGGGAAGTACACACATATTAGCATGACATGAACTACAACAACTTCCAGTACAGAAAGCACCTTCACCAAACATGTAACATTCAACTCCTTTTTTATTCTCCAGCAATGGGCCGACATGGACTTCTTCGTCCAGCCTGGAGAGAGCCAATTATGGCCTTTCAGTACTTGAAGGGACTTAGAAGAAAAATGAGGATAGTCTTTTTTAAGTTTTAAACTAAAAGAACCTATATTCAGACTAGACAAAATGAAGACATTTTTTATAATGAGGGTGCTGAAACACACGAGCAGGTTGCCCAGAGAAGTGGGAGATACCTCATCCTTGGAAACATTTAAGGTCAGGCTGGCTGTGGCTTTGAGCAACTTGGTGTAGTGGAAGGTGTCCTTGACCATTTGCAGGGGTGCTGGATGAGATCACCTTTCAAAGTCCCTTCCAACCCAAAGCATTCTATGATTCTGATTATTTCTGCTTACCGAATGAGGTTGAATCTGGAAATTTGTATCACCTGTTCCACAAGTACCATGGAAAGTGCATCCCGACAGAGATCAAACTCAGTTGGAGCTGCAGTGCCAAAATCCAACACAATGACAACACACTGTTCTTGAATCACTCCAAATATCTGCCGGCTCTCACTGGTTAACCACTCCATTCGCTGCTTATAGAGCTCAATAGCTCCAATTAGACAATCCACAAAATGAAGAATCAGTTCTTTTTTGGCTGTCAGCTTTATTCAAATAAGGGAGAGAAGGAAATTGAACATCAAAACACATAACACAAATGCAGCCCCAAGCTTAGCACAGCTGCATAGCTAGTTTGTAAGTGTCAGATATGCCAGCTAAGGTAGCAGTGAAAACAACTCATTTTTCCTCCACTGTTTCAAGAGCAAATACTTGACAAATGCATCTAAGCTATAAAGAAAAGGCACAGCATTTTGTCCTAATTGCTTTTCATAATCTTTTTATGTGAGCATGGGATAGTGCCAGTGGGTTGTCTGACTTGTCTGTCTCAAAACCGGAGCAATTAGAATGAGCTGAACACAGGCTAGGATGTAGAAAGGGCTGCAGAGCAGATGGATGAACAAACAAGGACACAGAAACTTTGTACCTTCTCAGACTAGAACTCTGACTGGCTTTTAAAAAAAATTTTACAGCAATACAAGGCAACATACGATTTTGTTCTAGGGCACTTCAATCTCCACCTTGTGTTTAGCATTTGAAAGGAAAACGTAAAATGTTTCTTGTTTGTACTATTATTTCACTAACAACGCCCAGCATTACAGATTAACTATTTGTGGGTAAGTGCTTAGGCAAATTTAGTCCAGATAACTGCAATCAACAGCTAAAACTTCCCATATCTTTTCAGTAAAGTAAAATCTAGATTCAGTATTAAAACTAAAACCAGCACATCCTCCCTATGAATAAATGTATACACATTCACCATGACCTGTGGGTCTAAAAATGCACCACAGATTCCCCCAATATCTCTAGTCCATGTGAGCTGATTTACTGGTTGCCTTCTACCTCTAACTTCCTTTCCAGGACTAAGTACAAAACCCTGGAAATACAAATGTTTTTAAACAAGAACATTTCTCAGGGAGATGATATTTTGTGTGTCAGTCTGCACACTTCTCCCTCTCATTTGTATTTTTCTGTGTTCTTTAATATCAGCTAGGGCCCTGTAATGTGCCTCCCAGATACAGAGTCTCAGGCAGTCTGCCAAAGGAATGTTGGCCTGGGAAGGAGCACTTAGAAATCCAGTTTCCTCCTATGAAGTCAGATTCATACAAAGTTTATTGCACGACACCAACCAAACACCATCTTAAAATAAAGCAGTTTTCTTAGAATACTCCCTCCCATGTAGTAAGCAAGTGCAGATTTCCATTTCTCAGAGGGCCAGGAAACTTCTGATTATCCAGCCTAATTTTATTCATTCAGTTCATACCCATTTATTTTTGGACTAGCATGTCTTTTAGCAGAGAAAACTACAGCTTCTCCCTATCCCTGTAATTTGCCTTTCTGAAGCATTCTAAGGCAATAATACTACCCTTCTTCTGTCTTCTTTCAGGCTCACATTTCAGCATCAACCAAGCCCTCTTATAAGATTATCACCCCACTGCAGTTCATCCTACCAGCTCTTCTCAGTTCCTGCTCTGGTCTGAATGGCCTCTTCTAAGCCTGTAGTAACTGTATACAATATTGTACTCAATACCCTAAAGGAGATCTGACCAAATTTTATATAGTAGCAAAAATGCCTTTCCTGCTGCTCACAACATGTCCTAAGATTAAAAGACATTATGTAGATATTTCATATTGAATTAGTGGGAATAAAATGAGGGGAAAAGGCTCCCTGAAATTGTTCTTTGCCCATTTTTAAGCTTTGTGCCATCAGAAGTGACTTTAATCATCAGAAAAAATGACAAGCCATTTGCTTTTGTAAAATCCTTTATAAATTAACTCTCCCTTCCACACTCACATGCACATCTCTTCAATCAGAATCCATTCTCTTAACAATGGGGCTGCCAGCAGCTGTTGCTAAGACATTCCTTAGAACATGAGCCTGGGCAGAGATCCAGCTAGCTGTCTCTGTAGAATAGCTGAGCCTTTTGTGACCTGCTGGCACTAAGCAAAGCACTGCTTTGCATTGGCAACGACAGCGCATTATGTCTTCTTACTTCAACGTCCCCATTTGTTTTATTGACCACAATTTTATTTTTTTAACTGGTTCTGAGCATCTTCTCTTTAAGGGTTCTTCCTTTCAAAGACAGGGTAGATGTTGCTTAGAAACTGCAATCTTGTCTGGAAAAGATTTACTGCAAGCTGCACCAAAGCAAGAGACTAAGACTTAGAAAGGAAAAGAGATATCTAGCTTTTCTACTACTGATAGCACAAACAGTTTGACAAAACAGAAGAAAAAAACTACCTAAAGTTCTCACAAAGAATATAAGTATTTTATGTCTAAGGAAGGCATTTTAGTCTCATCAATCTGCTGCAGTGATAACTTCTAAGTGCATAGGGAAGGTACCACAAGTCAGCCACACTTACGTTATACACGGTGCCATCTTGTGCTCTCTTGTATTGAGGAAACAGACCATCTGCATATCGAGAAGTCACAGGTTTCCCCAAGGTGGTCACATAATCTACAGTAAAATTTGCAAAAGATAAAGTTGCTAATATTTGGGACTACTTCAAACAGGTATTTTTCAGGCCGATGTGTATATCATCCATGCATGAGGCACATGCATCAGTACTGAGCTACTGAAATAAGGAAACTTGAGAGAAATTCTAATTCTGTTTTTGTTTTACAATTATTTTCTGGTTATATCTATGATGGGGCCCTGAGGCTCTCAACCTCTGGCTGCATCTCCTGTTGCTCCTTGCTCCATTCCCTGGCTGGACCCTAGACATGGTTAATTACCTCACCCTGATGCAGGACTGTATCCTGTTCAGTGAGGACACTGCCTGGGCCACAGTCCCTTTTGGCTCCTGGCTCATTTTCGTCCCATAGAGCAGCCCTGCTTTTGTTGCCTCCTGCCAGTTTAGTCAAAAGTGAGGGAAAAAAACCCACATCTAATTACTTATAGGCCAAAAAGCTACATGGGACTTTAATTATTGTGAGGTTTAAGCAACCTCACAAGAGAGATTGCAAATATTTGTCTGTCAAACAAAATACAAAATCTGGTACAGATAATGCTGTTCTCTTACACAACTCAATGGGTGCAGAAGTGAGTGCATCTAAGGAAAAGGCTGCACTCTGCACTTTCAGTAGCTAGAAATCTTCTCCAGGATCTCCACTGATAGGAAAACATCAGGGGTGGGAATAGTTAACGTCACAAAGCAGCTATCTGTACACCATGCTGCCCTGCCAAGTTAGTACATTCTGCTCCTAACACTGTAACAACTTTAACCCTGCTTAACAGCTTCTTCCTCATACGCAGCATACAAGATATCAGGAATTGCACTGGTGATGGACACAAGCCAGCCAAAACCTTAAATTATGCAGCCTAGAAATACTGCAATACATTACAATTCCTACTTCTCAGGCAGCAAGCTGTTCAAAGAAAAGAATATATTACCATGCTCTACAAAGCACCATTATGGCAGTGGTTAATAATTATTAGCAAACTCTTCCCCTCCAGCTGTCAGATAACTGCAAAGGAACATTTTTCTATAGTCTGACTTTGCATGAAAAGCAGACTGAATTCTAATTAAATTTAACATTTTCCTTAAAGCTGGATACCCGGAAATAATATATATCCCAAGCACGTTTACTAACCCTGATGATCAATAGTAGATCCTATATTATGGCATGGAATACATTATGTTTGCCATCTGAAAGGAGACAGAGATCTTATCGTGTGTTATTTGCAAGAAAAAGATTAACAGTCTCAGCAGCACCAGCTATTTCCCAGCTACAGCTATATTGGTGAGGATGCAAACTGCAGCCTAGGGTAAAGAAGCAGTACAGTTGAGTAAGGAAAGCCATTCTCAGATCCTAAGTCCTTCTCATATCAAAAGGACAAGGAGTTTCTCAGTTCTCTGAACTGGCAATGTCAGCAACTGTGGATACAGCTTCCATTTCTGCCATTATCAGAAGAGACAATGTGAAAATCTCCACTGTGTACATTGGGGTGCAGAATGAGTGTGACTCTCTAGACTATTCAAAGTTGGGGGATCTATTATCCTATTATTGATTTGTCTTATACCTTTCCTGTGCTGGAATCCAATCTGGGACAAAATCTGGGACAGGGACAATTTGTTACTTTTGAGACCATAATGCTGAAGCCATTTAGAAGATGAAACAAGGGACTGGACATCTGTTCTCCACTGACTGACCACCAGTCTCCTTTTCTTCTCTTTTGATTTCTTCTTGCGGGCCTTGTGGGAATCTTCAGGATCTCGTCTGAGCTTTGAATCAAAAGCATCTGCTGTAAAAAGAAATGAGGGAAACACTACATTTATATTTTAACCAAACAATTTCAAAACCAAACGATATTAATTTCTTCGTTTTTTACCTGTATTCCCTCCTTTCTTTACCTGTGTTTCATGGTCCTGTATATATGCATAGCTCACCTCTTGTTTTTTGTTTGTTTTGGGGTTTTTTTTAATTGAATAATGTCCTTAATCTGGAAAGCTGCTCTCAGTCCTACATATCCACTTGCTGTTACATCTTTTTATTCCTCCATATACATTCACCTTCAATTTATTAAAGAAAATGTCTCTTGTATGCTGAAATTCAAGCCCTGAAATGTAAGTCCAGTTAGCCAAATGGCACTTCTTCCAACTCCTTATATCTCCTAAGTCTTGGAAATCAGAACACATAACAGGCATTCAAAGATTGTCAGACCATCACTTTCACTACATTAGAAGCAGTACGCAATAAACAAGTATTTCCTAAAAATTGTATGTTGAACTCCTACCATAAGCAAGAAGAACCTGACTTTATTACAAGGCTGGTGAAATTTCCTCTGATCACATCACCTGCCTCAAGTTTAAAGGATAACTCTGTCAGTTTCTGCTCTGGGCTGTGATGGATCATGTGCATGGACAAGAAATTGTGGACATGAATGTCCAGGTTCCTTTTCAGTTCTACAGGACACGAGAAACAACTGAGCACGGCAGTATGGTTTGCTAGGCTAGCTCTGCTTTCATTTGGCAGCAGCAATAGCTCAGACCCCAGAGTGCTGAGGCAGAAATGGAAGCAATGACAACAATAATGCCTCTGTTCCTCAACACAGAGGTTCTAGGAGGACTTTGGTATTTCCTGTTCATTCCCAAAATACTCTGCATGAGCTAGGCTGGCTCTAGTTGATTAAATACCCTTGCTGTATCTAAGTTTACTTTCTGTGGATTTTGGAAATTTCTGTACATTTTCCCCAGTACCAACATAATCTGGTGTGTCCCAGTCCTCCACTGCCCATAGACTGTAAACTGCCTGTAAATGTACTTCATGTATCAAACTGGCCCAAAATACAAAGAAAGGTACTTCTGTCTCTAATGACTCCAAAGTAACCTTCAGTCTAGTATGGAATATGATCAGAACTCCCTGCTAAATTCAAGTATTATAACAACCAGTCTGGTTCCAAAGGTTCCTTAGATAGACAGTTCTGCAGCTAACACTACATAAAGGAAATGAGACTCTTATCTTCAGAAATCATCTTTCAGTGACAGAGGGCTTCTATAAAGCGTAGACTGGCATGAGTTCCTTCACAGCCATCAATCCTACAAGCAGGACGCTGGGCTGGCATGCCTGTAGAGGCTGTAGAGGCGTTTTACGAGCCCTCATTTGCTCTGTGCAGAAGCAGCAGTGGCAGATGTTAACTCTGGAGAGAGGCAGGTGAACACTTGCAGCTGCTCGAGCTTTGAATACAGTCAGGCATTGTTTACAGTCACTTGAACAGTCATTCCCAGTTTCCTTCTCCAAAAATACATGAAGGCCAGCTCGGCCCATACACAGCCCAGGTGAGAGTGGCACTGCTTCAGAATGGCTTGCACACAGACAGCACGCACACCACAGTGCTTCAAAGGAAGCTAGAAGTTATCTAGGAAAACACAGAACCTATGCAAAAATAGTGATGTAATACTCACAGTCACTCCAGACAAGTCTCTTAGATGGATTAGCAGTCATGATAGATCTCTTGACTGGCAGCTCCTCTTTGCTTTATTCTGAAACCCTGAGGAATCATTGTTTTAATAAAATTTAATAAAATTAAAATATTGCCATGCACAGGTAAATATGAACTTGAGACCAGGTCCACATGCCCAGCCAATAATGAACTGCAGAACCATAAGATCAGGATTTTCCGCAGGCAAAAAAATATTATAAAGTAAAAATGATAGCTACTCCCCATCTCGAGAAAGACTGAAGTCAGATCTGACAGGGATCCACAAGCTCAAAAGTGGGAAATAAGGAACTGTTTCCCTTCTTTCACCCCAAATTATCATTAAAAAAAGCCAATATGCTAGAAAAATGAGCGTGGTGCTTTGGCATGCTGTCAGCCAGCTGTATGCTATTCTGTTATTGCTTTGCAGTACACCTTACCTTTGCTACAATCCAATTTATGACTAAACCTGGGAGTATCTGAGATGCAATTTTGCGCAGAGGTTCGTAACTTTGCCTCTAAGACTACAAGGTGAGTCACAAAGAAAAGGAATTATGTGTGTGAATGTGGTACAGGGCCAAGTGTGATTAAGACACAGCAGATGAACAGAAGACAAAACACCAGACAAAGCAAGGTAGCAGGTAATGGCTGAGTGTATTGCTTTGAGACATCAATGCTTTGGTTTTTCTTTTAATAAGTAATATGAATTAATTAGGGATGTTTATGAATCACTAACAGGCCAGCTGTTACCCGCTGTCATCAAGCAGTTTTTCCCACAGTAAAAGCAAACAGGATAAAATATTTAACCCAAAGACTTAGCCTTCTCCCTCTTTCTTCATTGCAGAATGGAACATGCTATTTATTCCTCTTATATGGGTTTAAACACCCATATGGAAACATATAAACCATTCCAGTCTTTGTCCTCCTCATGAAGAAAGAGATGAACAGTGTGAAGGGCAGAGGGGACTTAAAAAAAGAAGGACTCTGTTCTGCACCCTGACACTCCAGATGTTCTGCAGCACAACCCCTGACTAGCCTTGGCATCAGGGCACTAAGGGGAAGCCATTGCTGCAGGGGAGCTGTGGCAGACAATGCCTATAGTGAAAGGCCACAACAAGGCACAAGGCTTGTGCCATTTTTCTCTCAGATGCAGAAAAAGTATCAGAGTACTCTCATGGTATAGCTAAGACACATTTCAGGCAGCAGCCTGCATCAGAGAATGAATCCCAGGTGCTCTCTCATTTTCCAGATGTCCAGAGGTATGGCAACAGATTTTCCCCTGCCTTAGCCTCCAGCAGCACCCCTAGCTGTTTGAACACCTGGACATGAAGTGCTAGCTCTGCATGAAAAGGAGCATTTGAAAGCAGATGAAGCAACTTCCAATGGAAATAGTGAGTTTTACCTCAAGCCTTGGAAACAGTGAGCTCAAAACCAGTGATAGCCAGGATAACCTTCAGCCCAAGATCTCAATCCAAACAGGTTATTTTCAAAAGGTGAACAGAGTTCATCTGGGTACCTCTACCCTTTCCGCTCTGGCCAGTACAAACAAACTGCTGAAGCCGTAACCCACCACTGGCTTGGAGTGTGAAACATGTGCAGGTGGCAATGTTTTCTGAGGCCATTCCACTGGGCTGCTGCTGACAAGCAGGAATGCCTCGGGAAAGCCCACACACCTTACAGCCCAAGAAGCTGCCTCAACACCACCTGAAGCGCCAAACCGCAGATAAAGGGAGTGCAGGGGGCTGAGGCTGGTGGCTGCCCACTGAGGAAACGGAATCATGGAATCACGGGATGGGTCATGTCAGAAGAGACCACAGAGGGCCATCTGGTCCAGCCTCCTCTCAAGTAGGGTTACCCCAGAGTACAGGGAACAGGACTGTGTCCAGGATGTTCTTGAACATTTCCAGGGAAAGAGACTCCACAACCTTTCTGGACAATCTTTTCCAGTGCCTGGTCACCTCCACAGTAAAGAATTCTTCCTCCTATTCAGATGGAACTTCCCGCGCATCAGTTTCTGCCCTTTGCCTCCTGTCCTAGTGATTGGCACCACCGGGAAGAGCCTGGCTCCCTCCCCTTGGCACACATCACCCCTGTCCGCCCCCCTTTGGATATTTATACATTGATGGGGTCCCTTCTCAAACAGGTCAGAGGTGTCATAGCAAAACCACAGCAGGGCCTGAGGAAGAGGAGAAGAGCGGGACTAGGGCCAGGGTGAGCCCCGGCCACGTCGCTCACCGGCGCTGCGCCGTCGCAGCGGCCACCTGAGGCAACCGGCCGCGTCCTTGTACACCCCGCATGGCAACGGGCGGGGAAGGGGAGCCGGGCCCTCCGCGGTGAAGGACTGCGGCTTG
>VXBU01018662.1:64627-99500 GCA_013400315.1 Bombycilla garrulus | reverse complement strand
GGGGGCACGGGCACGGGCGGCTCCGGGGCCTCTCCCTCACTCTGCCACTGCCCCTGCCGCTGTCCTTGCCCCTGCTACTGCCCCTGCCACCCCCCCATCCCCTTCCCCTGCCGCTGCTGCCGCGGGGAGACCCGTGCGGAATAAATCCATCCTCAACAGGCGCCTTGCACAAAGCCGTGCATTCATTCCTTGGGGAGCTAGAAATACACGGGCCAACTTGGAGAGTTACAGAAATCTATATATAGAGGATTCGAGCCTTCTGGTCTCTTTAATTCTTAATATAGGCTAAGCCGTTGACAATATTTATAACAAGAGCAGCCACGCATGTCCTTTATTCAAGTCAAACGAACAGCATACACTGGCTGGGAGGTTGCTGTGCTCAGACAAGCACAGAATCAGTCAAGCTGGAAGGGACCACAACAGGTCACCAGGTCCGACCTCCTCAAGCAGGGTCTGCACATTGCACATTGCACAGGATTGTGTCCAGATTGTTCTTGAGTATCTCCATAACCTTTCTGGACAATGTGTTCCAGTGCGTGGCCACCCCCACAGTAAAGAAGGTCTTCCTCATCTTCAGGTAGAACTTCCTGTGCATCAGTTTCTACCCCTTGCCTCGTGCCCTGGTGATAGGCATCATTGAGAAGAGCCTGGCTCCCTCCTCTTGGCATCCCCCCTTTAAATAATTATATGCACTAATGAGGTCCCCTTTCAGTCATCTCTTTTCAAGGCTGAACAGGCTCAGCTCCTTCACCCTTCTCTTGGAGAAGCCAAAATAAAAACTATGCCAGTGTAATAAAATATACAAAAATATGTGCACCATAAATCTTAACTTGTTATTAAAAATTTCCTGTTGATGTAAGATAACCAGAACCCCAGGTCTTTATTTGCAGTATTTGGTCTGTAAATGTTTGTGAGTTCCATTTCCAGCTGAGAGACAGATAGGGCTGAGATTTGCACTTCACTTGTTTTGCTCTGGTTTACTATGCAATCATAGAGCAATAAAAGATCTGTCACTTTATAGTATCAATGGATCAGCCTTATCTACGTATTGATGTTCAGATGGAAACATGCACCCACAGGCCATCCTGCAGCACGCCAAAGCATTGGCTTCAGCTCTCCAGGGTTGGTAAACACTGACAGGCAAGAGAAGTTCCTTATAAGGCATGCGGCTGGGGTGGGAACTTGACTTTCTGGAGCTCCAGTTTCTCATACAGTTGGAACCAAGAGTTTAAAGACTAGTCTAGGCATGGCAAATGATTTGGGCTTGCTCAACTCTTCCCCTGAGGTATAGAAAAGGCATTTATTTCTCAGGCATGAAACAGTTTCCCATCATATCATTAAAAATAGTAGGTACTGAATGTTCTCAGGATCCTTTCAGACACCATGACTGCCATAGCATAAGCTTCTGTAGAGACCCATATTTTTGTGGGAAGGCTCAAAAAAATTCTCTTGAAAGTGCAAGTGCAATGAATTTATAACTGGGTGGCCAAAAATCAAACTAGTCAATCTCTTAATTCGTTATGCTGCTTCCAGCGAAAATTTTTAACCAACACTCAATATTCCTCACTGAGGTAAATTTTAATGCAGTATACAGAAAAGCTCCACCCATTGTCATGCATAAATGTCTGTAAATGTAGTAACTACAGGGTTTTTTTAAAGCTATTATATTTGCTGAAGCTTTTTTTGCATTGAGTGTGCCAGAAACCTTCACTTGAGGCTTGGCTGTACTAAACAAAATATGTTGCAAGAAAACATTCCTTAAAATGCTTTGAACTGCAGGGCTTATAGAACTGCCTGACAAGCCCAGGGGCAAAGACTGACAAATGCAAAGCTACTTCTGGCTCCCACGGGCTTTGTAATCAAATGGCTGTTGTCTCTTAAGTAAAATTCTTAGGAAAATAAAATGTCCTCCACACAATTCATAAACATTGTTCATGTGGAAGCCCTGCTCTGGCCATTGCCATCTCTGCAACTTGTGAAAATGAGTAATATATTCTCCATATTCTGCCTGCTGAATGAGGCAAGGCTGAATAATAAAGGAGGTGGGGCATCCAAGTAACTTGGAAGTGGGAATTGACTCCTTGTCAATTGGGATGATAAAATTAAATCTGGAGCCATTTTGTCATCTGATCTTTAGGCTGAATGACAAAGTGATTTTGATGGGTGGAAACATTATGTCATTGTAACATGCATCCTGAGATGGCATGAGCAAGCATGACTTTGTTCTAACTCGAGTACTTCACCTATCAGTAAATATATTTGATCACTTTTTCTTATGGATAAAAATCAGCATTTTCAGCATTTTCTCTGTAGTGGTGCTTAGAACAGGAAACCGTTGGCTTGTGTTTTATGACGGTTCCTTTTCAATCAATATAAAGACATAATCCACTCGTCTTCTGTCTTTTATTAAAAAAAAACAACACCCAACTCTTTAACATAATGTCTTATTTCTTTTAGATAACTAGTACCACATTTAACATAAACTTGCAAATTTTCTTTATCCATGCAAAGCAGTGTACATGTACATGGTGTACAAACAGTGTACATGCACATCTAACCTAACTGCTCATGTATGAAGAAAGAGACTTTCTCTCATGGTACACAGGATCAGTAGGTAAGGATATTCATGGCATTGATGCTTATGGCTATGATAGTACAAAGAATGAAGCTGTACCAGGAAGTTTAATGCTGTCACACATCCTTCCCCAGAGTGTCATGCTTCCTGTTGACTCCCTTTAAAAGAGAAACAGGAATCAGTTGCAAGGGTAAGGAAAAGAACAAAAACAAGCAGGCCTGAACCTGGGTTAATGCTATCCTGACACATCGTTTACAGTGATGGTCTTAAAAAAAACCCCTGCATACACCTAAAAACAGTTGATCAGTGCAGAATATGTAAAGCATAAAAATATCGTCAAATAAGTAAAATACTCCTTTCAGGTATATGTTGTTCTCACCCCTCAAGAGCCCCCTAAAACATTTCTTTAAAAAATTCTTCAGAGTGTCTAAAACCCAGAGGTAAATCAGTTATCCATAGAAGAGCTGCCCCTGCTTTCAGCAGTAGTATAGTGGCATTGGTGTGGGATTTCACCTTTTCCTGCCCAGACAGAAGAGCTGGACAGAGCAGGCTCAATCCCATCTATACAGCATTGCAGTGTGCAGCTACCTGAAGAGAAGTATTTTAAGTTTCTAAACATTCCTTAAAATTGTTCTTGCAATTTTTAAGATAAATCCTTAAGTTTTGCATATTGGAACTGTGCAGTCTGCAGCTTGGGACTGACTTATAATCTATGGGTACCTTAGTTTATCTGTTGTGAACTTAGAATTAATCACTCTTTTGGGCAAGAACACTTTAGGGAGGTAGCATGCAATGAAAGAAACAGACACTGTGTCCTGGGGATGAAGGGAGGCAAATGGGGATAAACTAAAATTTTAGGGACGAAAGTGAGAGACAAGGAAGGGAGCTAAGAATAATGTGACCAATGTGCAGCAGCAGGAAGAAGCAAGAATTCAAGCTGTAGGAATGGGATCCACATTAAAGATGTGGATACACTTGATAGGAAAATGAGAGGGGCTGGGCTGTCATGGTGGAAGGAATGTGTATAGAGGGGCTTTTTACCTCTTGCCACACAGTATCCATAGCAAGTAGGATGCACTGAATAAACAGTCCCATACTGTAGGAGCACTGTACTGGAGAAGGAAGGCACAGGAGTAGGCAGCTAATATCACTGCACAAATGTCTAACAAGCTATAATAGCTGTAGGACTAAACTGTTAGATAATGAAAAGCTGAGCATCACTTGTGAATGTCTAGTGCCCATGTTTAAAAATCTAGTTTCAAGCCTTGAGGAGAGAGAGTCATGTCTCCAACAGAAGCCAGCAACTGGTTGTCCTCACCAGCCTAACCATGTTTTTGAGTTGTGCATGTCTCCCCTACTGTCATACACTGCTGCTTCCTGAATCTGCCAGTGCAGTCTTGAAAGAAGCACAGTTGCTGAATATACATATACCATTCTTCAGCTTTTATTTTTATTTCTTCTTTTTACTTTTCTTTGGTTCTGTACTAAACTAGAAGTGTTTCCAAACTGAAACTTCTCCATCCCTACAACTTTCTGTCTTCCAGTCACCACATGTAGTATGGCTATGTATTAATGGAGGTTACCTTGTAATTGAAGAAGCAATGCTATTTGGAACAGTGCATAACAGATCAGAACAAACAACATAATGTGTATAACAAATCAAAATTTAAAATTAAAAAATAATGAAAAGATTGCAGGGCTCTATAGCCTTTGTTTTTTAGACAGGCACTGCAAATCAAGGTTTGCCACTCCTGTGTACCCACACAGTGTTTGTGTCTTCTGGAACGAAGGATGAAAGATAAAAATACTGCAGATTCCTTACTGCCTTGGGGTGATACTGCCTTACCTAGATCACATGAATTTCTTTCCAGGTAGCCTGCTTGCACAAGCTCAAAAGCATGCTAGCCGGCACTGTGCCAGTACTGGAGATACTATACTGAAAGGAGAATGAGGCATAAGCTGCCTGGGAGCACTTTATGTCTTCCTCAGCAAATAAAGAAAGGCCCTCACAGCTCCTGTTCTTACCCAAGTCCATTGTCAGTAACACTCTTCTTCCCATTTTTGGAAGTCAGTCTTATTTGCAGCTTGTCTTTGACCTGAGGAGATCTTTTTAAGAAGACTGGAAAGAGCTGATTTCTTGTTCCAGTGAGGAATTGTCTCATTATTTGCCATAACATTTTCCTATCTGTTTTCCTATCACAGGATTATTCTAGTTAACATGTGTAAAAAGTCCCTGCCTACTTCTACTAACATCTGCCTGCTAATGTCCTTTGGTCTGTGAACCCCCAGGACGGGGCATTGAAGCCTAGTAGTTTATCAAGAAATGAGTAATAATGAGTACAGGTAAAGAGGCCGGGAAGCACAGAGAGCACAAGTGGCAAAATAAGGTCTTTGGGTTTTTGTCCATGCTAGTACAACATGCAAATGAAGGAGACTAAGATAGCCATTAATAACTCTAGCCTAGAAAACAGAACAAAATTCTTAAATGTGGGAAAAGTGAGGATCTGGAACAGACTTAAAGCTAGAATATTGGTGGGACACAAGCAGCTTAAAAGATAATAATAAAATATTATCATAAAATAAATAAATAATTAAATAAATAATTAAATAAATAGATAGATAGATAAATAAATAAATAAGATGTTAATAGAAAAGGGAACAGACTGGCCAAAAAGGTCCTGCCAATTCCTCTATTCTTCGGAGTGGGGATGTTTAGTGCACGGTAGAAATGAAAGAGGCTAATGAGGCATAAATGGAGAGACAGGAGGAGTGAGAAAATGAATGAATGTATGAATGAACGCATGAGTAGATTAATTTGCACTGGAGGGGAAATTTTCAATGGAGTATTTGAAATAAGAGCATGTAAAACCCCTACTAAAATTTGCTTTGTGTTGAGACACTCATTTTGCACTATCATAAAAACACTGAATGTGGAGAGACGTTTGGGGCACAGCTGTGACAGTTTACACTGAAGATGCTTCAATTATTTGGTACCAGAAGAGTTCAAAAATCTAACAAATATTCTGCCAACACATTTAAAAGCCACTAAATAGTTTAGCAGGCTGAATACACTAGGATAAGCCAAGCTAAAAGTTCATTATTTCAAGGCAAGATGGAGAATGAACAATTTCCTCTAGTAAGGGAAGGTTTGGCTTATAAGGACTAGGGAGCAACAGTGATAAAATTGTTCCGTGGTTTGTGCAAACCAACAGATTGACTTGTCTTCAAAAACTCCAAAGTCTTTCTGGCAGCATCATGTAAGAAAGGGTAGAGAGAGGTCATGTGTGACAAAGTTATCAAGATACCCCAGAGTCTCTGGGATTCCAGCCATGTTGAAGACAATTTTTTGATAATATCTAAAGGCTATGATTAACTCAAAGGACATTGATTTATAATGATACAGTCTTTATGAAAGTCAGGCGGTTTATTTATAAATATCTACAGCCACTCATGTTGCACTCACTTAAGGCAGCACTACTTTACCTGTGCTGTGAATCTACTATTCATACTCAAATCATCAATGAATGCACAAGGAATTCTGCCATTGTATTTTATTTTCTTAAGAGTGTGCCAGGATGTTGCATACATTTCTTGTCATGTCATCTTCCTTCTATAGAGAAATATGTATTGACTAGAAATCTTTGTTACAGTGACTAAACTTATGAGATTAGGAAAAGTTTGGAATGACAGAAAAAAAGATCAGGAATTATTAAAAACAATTTTTTATAAGAAATTGCCCATCTTGTACAGCAGATAACAGAGGATCTTCACTGCAACAGCAAATCAAAGTGGTTATATTAAGATTTCTAATCAAGCCTAGACAGGAACTACTGTGATATTTTTGTATTACTGCCAACACTACAGAGAGCAAAGATGGGGTAAGAGAAGCACCAACTGATGAAAATGAGGGCAAGACCCCAAAGCAATGGCTGGTGCAGGGGGACAGAGTGTGATGGTGAGCAACAGGAAGGCACAGATGAAAACAAGCACAACAGGAGGGGGGGATCAGAGGAATTGAAGCTGACCCAAAATATCCCACTACTATTCTGCAAGATATATAATGTTATACAACAATAAATTCAACATTTCAATATACAAATGAAAACCCTGTATCAGTAAACTGCTCCAGTATAGATCAAGCTGGATATTTTACTGTGGACAACTGTAAACCTAGCTTTTTTCTGTTTAGGTAAAGTTGATGTGGACTGATCTGCTTGTCAGCCATTAAATATACAGCAAAGGACAGTGCATCCTGACAATAATTGAAAAATTATTTAAGCTGAATAGTATTACTTTCTTTCGTGCAGGTTATAGTATCATGGTGTTATCATAGGGAAAGCTGGAGGTGAGAATACGCAGGTGGAGTATTGCTGATCACTTAAGCCTACAAAAAAAGGTTTGCCTTGTATGACCTCAGTCACCTATGAAATGGGTGATTAATCAGAGCCAGTCACCTGCCCTCCTTGGCAAGTCAGGAGAGAGATGAGGTTGCCATCTCCCCACACCCACGTGTGCTCTGGCTGCCCAGGCTGAGTGTGTCAGCTTGCACGTCTGTGAAGGAGGCAGTGATTGCAGTGTTAGAAATGGTGGGAAAGATGGGCAGGGGCTTAAAAAGATTTGTTGTTGGGCTGATGCTACATTTGTGCTCACTTTTATGGCTAAACTCAAAGCAAATGTAGCATCAGCCCAACAACAATCACTGAGAGATTTAAAAATATCGATCCTGAAAGCAGTATTTATACACAGTCGCAGTGTTTATACCAAGACCTGTGTTTTAAAAAAATAAAATAATTACCTTCATTCATACTAAGGATTGTTTGGCCAAAAGCAATATATCATAGATGACAGTTCTTTACCCAGCAGGATATATGCTGGACAGTTATTTCATTTAGAAAAAAGTGGTGTATAATTTCCAAAATGTAATATATAAAAAGATTGGCTTTGTCTCATTGTCAGTTAACTAGACTTTCACGTAGTATTTTTTACATTAGATTCAACAGGAGACATTAAACCTATTAATGGTATCTTTTAAAGCATTTTACTGTCTTTTAACAACATAAAATAGATTTGGTATTGATAAATCCTCCACAACATTTTCTTAATAGAGGAAAGACATATGTTAAACAATTAAGACCTGTTTTTCCCCTTTTAGTTTTCATATATTTCCTTACTACATTTGTGATGGACATGTTACTCAGTGTACTCTTAGGCAGGACTTTGTTTTTAAATAACTTCAGCTCCTTCCTCATTCTAAAGGATTTAAAAATATTTCACTACCATTGAGCTCATTCAGAAGAGATCAGTAACCTCAGTGCATTTTAATTACAAAGTCTAAGCACAATTAAGATAATAATTCTCAAGCCTAAATAATTCTTTACAGCATAGTTTCATAAATATTCTGCAGAGTTATGAAATAATTAATAGATAACAACTTTCATGAAGTACTTGCTGGCATTTTAATCCCAAGGTGTCACTGTGGGCAGGCCCTACCTCTCAGAGATAGCGCAGTTGAGACACTGCCCAGGTGATTTATAGCTTGGCCCTGGTTCCTCCTGCTGGATTGTCACAGGATGTCCATGAAAAGGACAGTGACATGCATCATTCTGTTGTAACCATCAAAGAAGCTGTACTTAGTGACATCTGCCCTATGGTTCTCCAGATAAGGATTTTCAGTGTATGTGGGTTTAGAATAAGGAAAGAGTCAGAGAACGGATTCTGGAATGAATGTTTCATTATGATCAGGAAAGTGCATTTTGCAAAGATTTTGAAAGGCAATTAATGGCATCAAGACAAAAAAAAAAAAAAAAAAAAAAAAAAAAAAAAGATTGATTACATCATGATTGAAGAACCTGCTGACTAGGCTTTTTGTTTTAATCAGTGCCTTTTATTTCTTTTCACCCTGGCTGCCAGCTTCATTCCACAGAGCAGGAGCTGGGATGTCTGCTCTCAGCTGACTTGCTGCACGGCTGGCAGGAGGTGCTGATACCGAGCTGAAATTGCGACCTGCCTTTGGGAAGCAGATGCATGGCTGTAATTACATTAATCGTGGATTTTTGCCCCTCCCACTTTTCCCATCACTTCCATCTGCAGTACTTTTATTGTAAATGAAATAGTATTATGTCACATTAATTTTAATTTTCCATTATATCCCCCACAGTTGGTGTGTCTTTGTAACTTAGGGCCCATTTTACAGATGACTCACGTAATAGCCAAAGTTACTAATCTGTTACAAAGCTGCCTGCAATCCCAGTTTTTACAGTGTTTCTACATTGCTCACGGACTTAAAATCTGGAGCCACTCATATTGCTTATTAGTTGAGCAAAATAATTGGAAGTGTTAGTGTAACCATTGTTTTATAGGGCCCCGGGCCATGGCATTGCATGCTGGAGATTCAGTGGAGCGTCTTGTCCCATGTGGGTGGCTCAGAGCTTCCAAGCCAGCCTTTGTCTGGGCCAGGAAGTACCATCCTTCATGAGCCAACCCTGAGGCTGCGACAGAGAGACTCAGGAGCACATCCACGCCACATGAGTCACCACACCTGAATGTGCCCCTTAGGTCCTAATTAAAGTCCACTTCACACACAGGAATATACTTCCAATTATCACAGTAGCCTTGGAATGCACTGTGGGATGTGGACAAGAGCAGAAGCTATTGCAGCAAAAGAAGTAATTGGAGCGTTTAAATGACAAGGCCCTCGTGATTAATCTGTGTCGTTGTATGAATTATCCCACAGTACCTCTGGTCCTCGTTCCAAAACAGATCTTCATGTGAAGGTTTTTCCAGGACTTCCAAGTCCTGGCTTCTCAACAGTCTGAAAATCTGAGGAAATCAGGCTTTTTTAGCCTTCCACCTCTTCAGCTTCCCACATCACTGCATGGTAAAGAGCCAAAACTCTTTGCTGTTCAAAGAATTTGAGGGAAAATTTGTAAAGAACAAACAAATATGTCATTCAGAATGTTGCCCTGGTGGAAAAAATAAGAAAACCAAAAATCTACTTCCATGGGCAACCTCAAGTTTATATTTTTGTTTTGAGATGACTTCGTATTTTGGAATTTCAGTTGGAATAGAGATTTAAAGGGTCTGCCAATTCAAGCCTTTGTTGTGATTCAGCTCTTTCTCATCCATAAAATGAATAACTTTATGTCCTCTTTCTTAATTCTTAGAAGTATAGCATCAATTTACCATTACCCTTCTCCATAATTTCTCAAATACTATCCAAAGCATTATTCAGGAGAGTAATAAGGAGACAGCCTATCTGAAATACTATGCTGAAGCCCAGGATATTTATTTACAGAGCAATACTGGGGCTTCTTTTATTCAACTTTTTTTATTCTACTTAAGAAAATACNAAATGACAAGGCCCTCGTGATTAATCTGTGTCGTTGTATGAATTATCCCACAGTACCTCTGGTCCGGGTTCCAAAACAGATCTTCATGTGAAGGTTTTTCCAGGACTTCCAAGTCCTGGCTTCTCAACAGTCTGAAAATCTGAGGAAATCAGGCTTTTTTAGCCTTCCACCTCTTCAGCTTCCCACATCACTGCATGGTAAAGAGCCAAAACTCTTTGCTGTTCAAAGAATTTGAGGGAAAATTTGTAAAGAACAAACAAATATGTCATTCAGAATGTTGTCCTGGTGGGAAAAAAAAACCCCAAAAATCTACTTCCATGGGCAACCTCAAGTTTATTTTTTTGTTTTGAGATGACTTCATATTTTGGAATTTCAGTTGGAATAGAGATTTAAAGGGTCTGCCAATTCAAGCCTTTGTTGTGATTCAGCTCTTTCTCATCCATAAAATGAATAACTTTATGTCCTCTTTCTTAATTCTTAGAAGTATAGCATCAATTTACCATTACCCTTCTCCATAATTTCTCAAATACTATCCAAAGCATTATTCAGGAGAGTAATAAGGAGACAGCCTATCTGAAATACTATGCTGAAGCCCAGGATATTTATTTACAGAGCAATACTGGGGCTTCTTTTATTCAACTTTTTTTATTCTACTTAAGAAAATATTGTAACAAGCCCTTCCACTTTGCACCTAAAAGCTGTGAATCCCATACTAAAAATCCACTTCAATAAGAAAATCTGAGCCACCAAGTGGTCTCCAGAATGCCCAGGACACTTGCAAGCAATATCAGACTCCATTTCCTGCAGGTATTTCAGTGCCTTTCAGATGCACTTAAATTCTGTCTGTCTTGAAGTGATCTTGCAATGAATATTTATATAAAGCTGTGATTGCACACTGTGTCCACACTTTGTGGCCTATGTCAGCAAAACAAAGGGTCTCAATGCCAAAGAAGGCTTTCAGTTTAGCCATAGAAGTGAGCATAAATACACTCTAATATGTAGGTAACTAGCAAAAGGGTGTTGGCCCTTACAGTTCATATTCTTTTTGTGAAATCATTTGCTTTGACAAGTGTTTAAATAAGCATATGGTGACAGGTATGCCTGACTGTTGAATACCTTTCTTTTTCTGGTATTGTCGCAGTGTCACAATGGGTAGCATAAAAAATGCTCTTGGCCTCCAAAAGCAAACAAGGAGCTCTTTAGTAAGCTGCTGCAGAAAGTCCTGCTCTCCCTCTTTTCATTTCTTGACAAATGTCCTCTCAGAGACTTCCTCAGTCTTCTCCTTTCAGATCTTCTCAGAGCAGTCTCAAAGAAACAGAACAAATCTCACTGCTGTAACAGCCCCTGTTCCACCTTTGGACACAAACTATGAGCAAGCAGCACCATAATGTTGCCAAAAAGTATCTGGTTTTGAAAAATGTTGTCAGCATCCTGGAAACCATAATCCAGGATGAGCCAGTCTTTAGACTCATTTAACATGTTGAACTGAGGGGTCGTAACTAATGGGTTGAATGAGGATCCATGAGCAAGACAAAAACCTATTTTACCCCCTCTGTGCTTGGATGGATCTGCAAATGTAGCAAGAAAAATAGAATTATTGCTCAATGCTCCAACAAAATCTTCTCTTTCATTTATTTGGTTTCTCTTGTCCTGTGATTTCTATCACTCTAAAGAAATTCATACTTGGAACACACAACTGTATCATCAGAACTTTTTGGGAAAGGAAGAGATTGATAGAATTAGTAAGAGATAAAAGAAATGCTTAAATGTTCACATCTGAGAATGAGGAACTGTTACCAAAACAATGTATATTATCTATACCTGAAAACCTGCACAGTTGATGACTCTGCTGAAAGACATGAGAAAATATAAGTGGGAGTGACCATCAGCATCCCCATGGCACAGAATGTCAGCAAGAGGTATGTAAGAGTCTGCTTTGAGGCAAGGCATTGTGTTTGGAAGATCATTCCTGGCTTAATTTTGAGAGGGAAAGCCAGGACTACAGCCATTTCATTATATTGTGCTGAGCAATTGTCTCCTTTTTATTCTTTACAGAGTCCTCTACCACAGGAGTTTCATGAATGGAAGGCTGTAGGAATTGCATTCATTTTTGAAACTGGCTACTGAGGGACACTGATAATGAGGGCTGATAGGAACAGCTGGAGAAAATGGCTAAGATGTAGAAATTTAACAGATTTTATATAAAAAATAGCATGGCACTTTAGAGCTCCAGCTCTTGGCAATTAGTGAAAGTGAGAGGTGATTATAGCTGTGTTATGGCAGAGGTCTTCCTCTCTCAGTAGTCCCAGGTTACCATTCAGTGCTTTCACACACCTGCAGTACTGTGCCAATTATCATCCTTTGCTAGGAAATCCCTTTCATTTGCATTGAATTTGGTCATTGCCCTGCTGCTTTTCCCACAAGCACAGGAAAACTCTCAGATGCTTAGAAGAGAGGAAGGACGCTTCCCATTTCCCAAAGAAGCAGAGGTGGGTCAGTAAAACATCTGAAAAATGACACTAAGTGTAAAACAATTCTGCCCTTCTACTTCTGTTTCCTTATTGCCACTGATCAGAGCTGCTGCTCAAAAGAAAAATCTGCTCATGGAAGGTAATAAAATATATACAGCTGCATATTAACAATGACAGGCTGAACAAATTAAGCCAGAATTTTAAAGCACAGCATAGCCTCACAAAGATGGCTTCCTCAAAAGAGTGGCTGTGGTGGAGGCTGTTTGCATCCTCTGCCATGGGCTTGCAGAAGACGTGTTTGCCTTTTGTAGAAGCCCTGGCTATTGGGGTGGTGTCAGAAACAGGAGGACAGGGCTCCCAAATAACACCTAGCTTCTAATCTTGCCAAAGTGCTTTACAAACATGAGGCTAATCTCGTTGCAGCATGAGGAGGCAGGTGTTATCTTGTGCCCAAAGTCAAATGACATGGGCAGCTGCACCCATGGAGTCACCACAGCAGTCAGGAAGAGAATACAGAAAGGTGTTTTGAATCTTTCTCTATTGAAACCATCCCTAACTGCAGAACTAATTTCTTTCCTCAAAAACTGAAAGGCAAAATTCACCATGAATGCTAGCTAGCGCCTTAAGTGCAGTCCCTTCAGTCTGTCACTGAGGAACACCTAGCATTTAAGGATTATTTTACTTCTAGTCAGGGCTTGTTGCCTGCTATGGCTTCAACCAGGCTTTCCATCTCAGTCTGCAAAACTGGATTCGTATTACTATGAAACTGGCAGTGGCACAAAGTACTTTTACAAATCAGAAAAAACCCTTTTCCAGCTATTTTTGCCAAGCAGGGAGGAAACACCAGCAGAAGCAAAATGTCTGCTTATGTAATCAGCCTCAGTTAACTGGGGCTGGGTGTTCATACAATTGGTTTAAAATATTTAATTAATGTTTATAAGAACCTCCCACAAGTTCTTAGTGCTCTGTGTTGCACTTGAGCTGCCCTTGGTAGATTGGACTCTAAGAGAACAGCAGCATAACTGCTTGGGAAAGGAGGAGACTGACAAACGTGAAAAAACCCTCTGTATCACATTTTTTAATGCTTTTTCAGGTCCTGTTTTACCACTACCTCACTCAAACTGTTAAACAGCAGCTATTTTCTTACAGGCACCACAGCAGAAAAGAGACTTGAAAACATGTTACAAGTAGATGGCCTCAGGAGGCTTCCTCCATGCACAAGAGGATGCCATGGAGGAAGGTGTTATGGAAGGAACAGAGATAATAAGGTATCATCATAGATATCACATATAAAAGGGCTGTGAGAAATGTATTGCCATCAAATCTTAATCCTCCTGACAGGCTGGTAAGATACAAAAATTTGTTGATTTTTCAGTTCATTTTAGAGTTGATGAGGTCTTCCTAACACAAGCTGTTGCACTTGCTTGAATTAATGCATTTCCCAACCCAGTAGCAGTAGTTGAAGCAGAAAATATCTCTTGGAAAAGTCTTTCATTTGTATTTTGAAGTTACTTGTGAAGGAAAAGCGACCTCTGGCAACTTGTCCAGGTGTTATTTTCCTTCCCAGATCAAAAGATCTGTCAGAATGACACTGGGAAGATTGTGTTCTGTTTTAAACCTGTAACATTGCATCCTCCTTCTTGCTTATTACTTTAATGGCATTTTCAAAAATGTTGCATTTTTCTCTGCATATTTTCAGCCTTTGAAGACCTGTGCAAACTACACAACTGCCATAAATGATAGGAGTGCAGCTGAAGTCAGCAGCAATAACGTCAGGCTCTGCATACAGAGTCCCATTTTTAAATTTTTGTTTTGTTGAGAGGGAAGGGGGTTTCCTGTGAGTATAATTAAGTGGTAGTTGGCTGCATGCTGCAAATAATTTCTTATGCAAATTTTACCTAAGATTGGACTTACAGTTCTCTTATAGCTCTGAATGGAGAAAATAAAGTCAGCAACACAGGGAAAATACTTCATTATTAAAAAAAAATTAATTATTTAAATATATGTATATACATATGTGTGTGTGTCTATGTGTGTCTCTGTGTGTGTAATATGTCATCTTTATGTTAGAAAGCACAAAATCACTTTTTCCAGAAAAACAGACATGTGAAAATAATGTACCAACTGGAACACAGCTCTTACTCATTTAAGCCAGAATCTATAGGAATCTGAAGGAACCTCCCTGTAGCTATCCGTCTGCTCTGGCCAGACTGGGGTTTCTGAGCAGCAGCTACCAAGAACCTCAATCCTGCTCCCCAGGACAGCAAAATTTTTGTCCTATAGTCCAGCAAGGAAATGCTCATCCCAAGACCTCACTATGTTACTCAAGAAACAGTGGGAAACAATACTCTAAAATAATGTTTAGTTTCATCATTGAATCTTTGTGATAAATGCAATGATGATTCAGTCATTCATTCTTTACTCTAAAAGTGGATTAAAATGTGCTTACCACTGAAACAAAAACAAAGCTTTTAAGCTAATATCAGTAAAATGCAACCCAGTCATTTCTTTCAGGTCTGGAAATATATGTGCTGCAGACAAAAAAATTTATTATAATAGTTAATTAGCTCAGTATAGTTAACTGATGTGTTCTGCAACATCCTTATAATTTAAATTCTGTAATTGAAAGTCATAAATTAAATAAAATTAAGAAACATATTTTAATTCTTAATCCCATTATACATGTACTGTATTTTAAGCATGAGGGAACCTGAAATTCACAGTAGATGTCTAATGAATAATCAGATCTGGAAGATACAATTTGTCATAGCCACAGAATTAGCTTGGTGAAAACCAAGCCTGACAAGTTAATTAAATAAGTCTGAATATATTGGATAGTATGAGTATTTGCCAGCATCTATGTTGGGTTTTTTTTGCTTTACACCTTATTTTGACATGTAGGGGGGGGAAAAAGAAACAAATAAGAAAGTCTACAGCTTATGTAACTACAAATCTTGAAAAACAAAACAAAACTTCAATATTTAATATCTAGTGGATTAAATTCTTCATGCTTTTTACACGAAATATCCTTCTCAGAAAGCTCAGCCAATGCTTAAAAGAGTATTTTCATAAATGGCTTGACCTAAGAACCCTTTAACCTGATGAGTCATTCCAGATCGTGCTAAAGCTTACTCATGAGGAAGAATGTAATTCTTGGATCCTTAGCATCTGACCTCACAAAGCATGATGCAAACTACCAACACAAGTGAGAAAACTATGTGCAGTATCAGGGTGCTGGAATCTCTGGCTGGAAGAGATGGAGCTTCTGTGCTCCCTCCTGGGTAGCTCCTGCTCTCTACTGAATACTACCTCTATATCTGTGAAAAACAGCTCAAGTGGATCAAATGCTTGCAAGATCCAGTCATAAGTCTTCTGATTCCTAAAGGGCCTTATCTGGCAACAGGCTGAGTCTTCTCCAAACTGGCTGTGTATCTGCAATCCTTCATTAATGTCTTGGGTTTGTTTTTGGGTATTTTTTGAGAGTTGGCACTGCCAGGAACTGCCTTGCCAAACATGAAACCCTTGCCTTCACAAAGATCGTGAAAGGTCTCTCCTACCCTCCTTCCACACAGGTAGACAGATACACAAGGACACACCCACACACACCATCTGCACATACACCGGTGACGGATGGGGGTGTGTGTGCATGTATATACACTTTAAAGGTGGGTTGGTTTGCTTTCTCTTTTTTAAGACTTCAGGAAACCTACGGTTTCAAATTCTTCCATGATGGCTGCCGACATCAACCTCTGATGGGAGGGGAAGGACAAAGAAGGAAGAATCTCATAAAATCACATGACTTGGCTGGGATTCGGGATAAAATCTTGTCACTCATACACTCATAAAGACCATGTGAACTTGGATGGCAACTGAACCAAGTCCACAGCACAAGTTCACAATGTTTACATGGTTTCCCATTTTGAGCTTTTCTATCTTGAGGTATATTTTTATTTCCTGCTACAAAAGAGCAGGTAATAAGAAACTTGGTATTTCTGTGACATTAAGAAACCGTTATCTTTTAAGTATTATTGATCTTTCTGAGCAGTTAGAGGTTTTACCCTTGGCTGGTGGTTTGTTGAAATACACCAAAAGATGTATTTTGTAGGAGCTGTCCCAAATTAATCTCTGGCAACAGAAAGCCATGTCTAGTAGAACCATGTGGCTATAAAACCTCCCCGTAGCTGTTGCCTTTGCAGTGGACCCTGTCCAGATGCCCTCTGCCAGCTTGGAGAATGTAAAGAGAAGATATATTTCAGTTTGGGATGCTGTATTCTATAGCTATTTTTTCAGCTGAGAGTGAGGTTCAATTCCTGTTCATGCTCTCTCCCTGACTGCAGATGAGGGCTTTTCCTACTGTTTCGGAGGAGAGGCTACTGTGACGACCCACACCACAATCAGAACTTGACAGAAAGTCAATTTCTCTGGGCTTCTACAACTACAGTGGCTGGGGAGATGGGTGGTACTTTCTCTACTCACACATATCCTCTCAAGGCATAGTTTATCTCCATTCTTCCACCACGTCACAGCCACAGGCTGGATTAGTAAATAAAGCAAGCTTGGAGCGAGGAATGGGAGGTTAAACATCTCACAGGAAAGTCAGCAGTTTTAGTCATCGGGTAAAATCTCCCGTGACGGCATTCCTCTCTGAAATCTGATCCTGGAGAGAACAGTTTACAGAGCTGAGAAGACGCCAGGCAGTGATCTACAGCCCTGACCTTCCTGAAACGTATTCCTCCCAAGCATCTGTAAGCTGTCAAGTCATCTGCGCAGTCCTCATGTGTGTGTAATACATCCTTGAGCCATGACTTTTCGCCTGTGGTTCAAAGGTGTGTTTTCATGTGGCTCCGAGCACTTTAACTATGTGCAATATTGGGATACAGGTCCAAACAAAATAATTTTTTATCAGCTTCCCTATTTTTAGAGGACAGCTTATGTTCTGCTTGGCTGAGGGAACAGAAATGTTTGGGATTGGCCTCCAACAAACTTCTCATAAGCCGGAAGTCTAAATGCTACAGCTAAATTCAGGCAATCACATGATTTTGTGTGCAGTCAGGACCTTACATGTGCAGGATGTCTTCAGACTTTTCCGGGAAGTTAGGATCTGTCAGAAGAATTGCAAAATTTGAAAAAAATTGAGTAGTCTTTCTGTTCAGACCTGTTATTACATACAGTAGTACCAGTGCTAGCTAAACATGGTTGGACTCGATGGTCTTAGAAGTCTTTCCTAACCATAATGATTCTATGGTTCTCTATACTTTTAATGACTTGGGGGCTTTTCTTCCAGATTTTGGAACCAGGCATGAGAGAAGGAGAAAGAGAGAGAATTTCTCCTTGGAAACTTGGACATTTGGATTTTTTTTCAGCATTAATCTGATTTCCAAAGAAACTGCAGCCTACATCATAAATCAACTAAATTAAAGTAATTTTTGTAACGCATTCCAGTACTGAAGTATTCAGTATGTGTAGAGTTTGAGATGAATGCATCATGCTTAGGACTTTTAGCCAACCTCTGAAATTCATGTTGCAATCACAAGTGGCCCAGAGATTAAAGCAGACAGAAGGCAGAAGGCAGGGATCTGTCTGGCTGTATATAGAAAAGGCATGACTGTCTCCTTATTTCCTGGATAAGGTTGGACAAAAATGAAATTACTTTTGTGATTTTATAGAAGATTTCAAAAGGTCTCTAAGGGTAGTAATGCTTATAACAGCATCCTGAAATGCCAGCTGAAGGCTCTGCTGCTAACAAGGAATATCTGCAGCTCATGGTTACTTCTTTTACAATTTAGTTACCAAACTAAATACTGAATCTGCTGTGGTTTCCAACAGTTGTTGATCCTGGGATCTATTTGTAAGGTACACCTTTAATTACTGATATAATTATTTCCACTAATGTATGGGTTATGTTGTAGAAACCCATAAACTACATTATTTCCCTACGGGTATTACCCATTATCCATGTCATCATCCATGTATCATAGGCACAAAACCACATGCTCTTTACTGAAGTCTTTACTGTCATTTCCATACACTTCTCTCCAGAAAATCTCCTGTACATACCCACCAAAATTTAAAGAGGCACATGGACATTTGGATGACTTTTTGTTGTTTCCAGATGGAATTACCAACTGTCTCATCTGAGAACAAGCCCAGCCCTTTCAACCAGCATCCTTCCTCCTCCACATTAATTCTTCTGTCTCCATCAGGCATTAGAGATGGCTTGTCAGAGGTGGGAACATTCTGTGTTACAATGATAATTAAGGGAATTTTCAACACAAAATGACATTGGATTTTTTTACCTGCCAAAACAGACAGTGAGAGGCCACCTTCCATTCAGGGTTGCCCTACACCTTGCTAAATATGTTACTCTGAAAAAGAAAAAAAAATCAGCTAAAGCTGATTAAAGCTGCAGGCAGTTTTCTAATGAAGAGCATATTTTTGGTTTGATTGGCATGCTGGCCTCCCAAGACAGATTAACATATACTACCTAGTATTTACTTTAGGATATTCCCTCTCTCCTCCTGAGATTACTGAAAACTTGACATGTCTACAGCATTCTCTGTAGTCTTTGAAAATTACTTACAGATGACAGGAAATGATCTGGTGGCCTCTTATATTTGTCTTGAGTCTTTTCCAATTAAAGAATTCGGTCAGTGGGAAAACTTCAGCTGTATCTGTTTAGTCAAAAGAAGCCCATGACCAAAAGCTGTTCAGCAGTCAAGCACAAAAAAGTAGTGGTACAATTGAGTTATGGAAAATCAACAAAGTAAGACCAGCAGAAAGTATAACTTTGTGAACACCCAGAAAAAGTCTGTCTCCCTGTTGTAGCTGGTATCCTTTGCTCCACTTCAAATAGTTGCATTTAAATGATTTCTTCTAGAATTTTTAAAATATAGGTGATTTTTTTCACCATGCCTGGATTCATAGGAAAGGAACGGATTGCAGAACTGAAACATGCATGTATATCAGTTCTTTAGCAGTATACAGCATTTAATTGCTTATTGGTTTTATATAGGATTTGCAGGAGTGCCTATTAGCCGGAAGAAGGTACAGCCTACAACTGATCTCTTGATCAACTTAGAAATAAATGGTTTTATAGATGGGTCATTTTTTCCTTGTATAACCTCCTGTGTTCCTCTTTTGTCAGAGCCTTTACTGTTAAAAAAAAAAAATTACAGTATGCTAGGTAAGTATAAGGATTACCAGGTGTGATGGGACCAGAGGCTTCCAAAGGCAGCACCTCCTCCAAGAGGAAAGCACTGAAGTCCCACCACAAAAATAAAAGGTGCAGCATCATAGACTCAGAGGTACACCAGATGGCTGGGCAGACCTCAGATATCTTTGGCAATGGGGATTCAGGAACTCACAATGTCAGAATTATGGAAAAAAATTTTAAATGGCTTTCCTTCAGGAAGAAGAAGACAGACACAGAGACAGGACATGCATACAGTATTTCTGTTTATGAGCCCAGAAGGCCCTGCTTACTATGCTTACTAAGCAATTTCCCTATTAGTAAAAGAATAAAAAGAAGTAGAGCCTTCTGCAAAGGACCTATTGGACCACACTGACTATTTAGAGTCATCTGATACACTGGGAGAAGGATAAAGAATTTAAATATCTGAAACCATCACAGTGAGGACTGTAAAAGAGAGCAACTAAGTTATCAGGTGATGGCATGTGCTATAATTGCTAGGTCATATGGAAGTAACATTCAGCAGCTGTTATTTTACAGCATTAATAACTCTAGTTCTCCCATAGACATAAAGGAATAAAAAGTCTGTCTGCTGCCTACGAATTTTAGATCACAAGCCATGGGCCTCAAACAAGACTTTTGCCCCAAATATCTGCATTTTATTTTAGAGGTAGATATATAACATAAATTAAATGAACTAAAATATTCATTTGCCTGGTAACTATAATTTTCCTACACATCACTGTGCTCCACAAAGTCTGAATAAATGTGGACTTATGTTCAGTGAGTCACAGAAAAAATAAAATAATGCTGTTTACCTTTACACGTCAGCCACAGTGCTATATGGAAGTCATTCTACAATAAAGAGCTGAGAAAGTTAAATGAGATTTTACTGCCACAATAATAAATTATTCTAAGCCTTTCTTTTATGTGAAGAAATGAAAAAAGATAGCAAAAATACCATTAAGTACAATTCTAATGTTAATCTTCATAACATCTATTTTACTTGAGACAAAGACTGAAACAAATATTTTATTGCAAAGGTATTGCTAACCCACCTGGGTCAGTGCCGTAGATCACCCTATGGATCTTTGACCACACAGCAAACAAATTGACAGAGGTAAGAGTCAATATTCTTCCACTCTAATAAAGAGGATAAAGCAGTTTGGCAAACTGCCTTGGTTACTGTTTGTCTACCGAGAAAAGTGTATTAGTAGCAAACCTGGTCACCTAAAAGCAGGACTCTGCAGGATACTCACAGTTCAAGGGCCAGTTCAGGTTTAGACAAGTCTTGTAAACTTCCCATCGTTGCCCTGACTTGACTTAAGCCTTCCTCTGCAAAAACTTGAGCGGGTTTTTAACTCAGCTGTTTCCTTTCTGGCAACTCAGTTGCCTCCAGGTTGCAACACTGAGTGTCTGATCTCTCCTAAACAGGTGAGGGAATAAAAAATAGTTTTAAAATACTAGGCCAGACAGCACTTCCTCCAAAAGATGGTGCGGTATTTTATTAATAACACGCTATGCAGCTTTATACTCTCAGTAATTGCTGCCTCTGCTACTCTACGTGCTGGGCCTTTCCCTGGTAGCCACTGTGTACTTTGGACTTATGCAGTGGGCTCAAAATAGGAAAAACACTTTTAAAGACAAATTTGTTTGCCTTGAGTAAGAGGGTTTTCCAGTCATTGAGCTGAAAGGAAAGGCAAAGCAGGACTGCATCTTGACAGTGTGTCAAGGCCAAAAGTGTTTGTCAAAATTTTTCATGTGTAGATTGTGCATCTTACAAAGCAAAGTCTTATAAATATTTTCTTGATGTGCAGGAAGGAAATTTCTCCTTGGAAATTGCGACTAAAAAGCAAACCAAAAAGCAGCAAAAGGGCGCCTCCCCAGACTGGTTACTTGCATTGAGGAAGTTTTGCTGGGGGTTTCCCATTTCTGGTCAGAAGATAGTTTTAACAAGGCAGAACTTTGTGTATTGAATTTAGAGTGAGTAATACATGGTGATTGTGTGCCCAGTGGGAGACTATAAGAGACTTTTGTGTTAGCATTTATTTTGAAAAGAGTTTGCACAAAGGCAACACATAGTTTGTTAGCTACAGAAGATAGCTCCATGAACAGGTTAGCAACGGAGCTATAAACACTGAGACAGAAATGTAGGGTGCTTTTTTAAAGGTATCAGCTGTGAATTCCCAGCCTCGGGGTGAGTCATTGAGACGAGATGCAGCATATCAAGGAAACATTTCTAGTGAAGTGACTAAAGAGTTGGAGGAGGCCCAACTGTGGTGCATTCACAGGAATCCCATGGGTCAGGGGAAAGAAGCTGTTTTAGGGGTCTCCTGGGCCAGCTGGTACTTGTAGATGATGCAGAGACAAAAGCCAAAGGAGGTGGTGTTGCCCATATAGAGGGAAGGCTCATCCAGAAAAATAGGAGCTGCAGAGATGTCAGCACCCAACAACCGGAGCAACATGTGTGAAGAGCTGTTCAGGCACCTGCTGCTCCGAGCAGAGATCAACAGCTGAAAAGAATTGTGATTTGGTGAAAATACGATCCATGGAAAATACTTACAAGTCTAAAGGGGAAGGAAATGTACTGCCTGAATAACACTGGGAGCTACTAATGACTGGCTGATGCAGATTTCAAAAGAAATTAATCTCCCATCAACTTTGGGGGTGTGTAAACTCAGTGGATTACATTTTGTGATTGGTATTGCTATGGCTCTTGTACTGAGAGTTGCCTTCAGGGACCCTGAAGGTGTTCTGGGCTACTGAAGCGAGTAAATGTGCTCTGGAGCAGAACTGAACCCCTCCACAGAAAGCTGGCAGGAAGAGATGTGGCTCCAGGGAGTTCTTTGGGCTTCAGGCGCTTCTAGAATGAGTATGGAGTGACAAAGATTAATTGCTCCCCATGACAGCTCTAAACTAGGTCATTGTGTAATGGAATGACTAAGTGAACCTGTTGGAGTATTTGAAACTACAACTGTGCCAAGGTTTTCTCATTGTCAATATGCTGCCTCATGTGGCATCAAAAGTTGAGCTCTACGTAAGAACAAAAATGTGATTGATATTGCCAATTTCTATGGACAAAGCCAAACATTTCACAGCGTGTCATGGCAAAAAATTGTGAAATATCCCACTTTGTCAAAGTATTAGGAAAATATTCACAGAGGACAAATAATAGATGCCATTGCTCTAATACAACCCATTTACTTAAATTTGCAAGGATTTGAGCATGCATGGGTGTAGTAACAGGTGATATACCACAATATGCCATTCTTTTTTTTTTTTCTTGTCATAGTGGATATCTGTGAGGTATTGGGTGGTGGAAAATGGCCTGACCACATCCACATCATCTTGAACTTCCTATATTGGAGCTATAAAAAAAATCCTACTCAGCCACTTCACCAACAACTGAGTCAAAGCTTTGCAACAACTATAAGAAATGTAATTCAAAATAGCAGCAAACTTTCCTGCAGTCAAGAGCTGAATGTGTTATTGGTTTTGACTGGAAGTCTGCACCATCTAGTTACACTGACATTGACAAATTGAGACAGAGCACAAACTACAGCAAGGTCTGCAGAGTACCTTTCGTGTTCATGCATATACCAGAGATATTTCAGAGGATAAGAAATTATCTAATATAAGAGATGAAAACTGAACATATTCAGGAAAACCCATAGGAGGAAGATCCAGATCAAGCCAAAAGGTCTCTGAAGCTGTTATAGATTAGTTAAGAAGGCTTGACTCTTGGGGGATGCCATTGGTTTCTATACTGAAACCTTGAAGAGAGAAATTGCACAGGATGGATGGGCCTGGCTGATAAAACAAACATTTTTGTCTCACTGATAATCTAGAATCAAGAATTCAGGGTATCCCCACGACTTGAGCAGGCATTCTCACACTGGAGCCTGTGAGGACTGGTGAGCTTCCTTCAGCCACGGAAATCACGACACTGATCAAACTGATAATGCTTTCAAATTCTTGCTGAACAAAATAGGGAAAGTTGAAGAGAGCACCTGGCTGTGATGCTGTATGTTTGTCTCTGTGGGAAATTGTTGTGTTTCTACTATATCATACTTTTTGTGTCTGATGGGTGAGAAGAGGAAAATGGAAGCTGTGCCAGAGCTTTTACACAGAGTGCTTCTCTAAGTTTTAAACTTCTGTGTGAGTAATAAAATAACCTGGAAGAAGAAAGCTTCAAAAGATAAAACCATGCCTATAATAAGGTATTCATCCTTAGGTATTTGCTTTATTTCACATTTGATCTCAGCTGAGTGAGAAGAACACCAACAGAAATTTCAAAGTACTCCACCCAGACTTTCCTCAAAAAATCAGTTCTGTAACCTGTAGGATGTGTCTGCAAGGATTATACTTTTTGATCATATAACTGCACAGATTGAAAAGAAAAAAAAAATTAAGTTCAGACTAAAAATTGACACTGCTATATAGATTAAAAACAGCCTCCACTTGCTCAGCGGGAGTAAGCTGAACATCTGGCCTCCAGTTCTGTAGCTGCTTGGCTGAACAGTTTGGGAGCACTGAGGAGCTACTGCTGCCTAGGAGGAAGGGAGTGCCCAGCATTAGTCACCAGAAACCAGGTCTGAATCATTACGTGGAGTCCTGATTCAGCAAGTTAAACATTGGTGTGAAACAGGAGATGGGTCCTCAGCATTCCTCACTGAAGCGGACAACTGCTGGGAAGAGCAGGGGGACGCCAGTGATGACTGGAGATCCAGGAGGACCGGGGACTGAGACAGGCCACCTGGCTCTTCAAGGGCTTGGGCCAGGCACCAGGTGCTGGTTTGCAAGAGGGGAGGATATCTTGTCTGTGGGGAGGTCAGTGACAATAAGAGGTGTGTGGGGTGGTCCTGGGAGCCAACAGCCATGTTCAGAGTTTGCTTTCCCCCATTTATTTTTGCTCTCCCTGAGTGTCTGCTCAGGGAGATATGAAGGCTCACAGGCCTCCTGCACCCGAGAGCAACTGCCCACAATTACGCAAAGCATATGTGTGTTTGGAGAATGCCACATCAGCAGTCTTCCTAGGGTGTGCAGATGATCTGAGCCAGCTCCGTATGATGTTTACATAAGAAGATTTGATCTGCGCTTCCTAGTGTGATTCACAGGGCTCTGCCCTGCTGGAGTAGCTAAAAGTTAATTCCTCTTGCTTCTGTACTTGGCCCTGGTACTCTGCTTTTTACAGCAACTGCATCGGTAACTGCAACATTGCAGCAGTCATTACAGTCCAATTTTAACACAGATATTTTTAATTGGCTTTTTTTTTTCTCCACATATTTTTCCAACTGTATTTTTTATGCTTACAAACTTATATTTCAAGTGCAAATCCTGCTTCCTTTATTTAGATGAAAACCAGAACACTAACATTTAGAAATACAAAGTTGCCAGCACTGTTTAAACAACCTTCTTTAAATATGTAGGTTTGCAAAAATGAAACTGTTGCCTCTGTATTTTGACGAGCTAAAAATGACACTGGTTTCAAAGATATGAAGCATGAAAAGAAATGAAAGGTTAAACTATAAATAACTCGGTTTTCACTTGTCCTCCACAAACTTACACAGCTTCCCATACATGTCACCACAAAGGTACCAACTCATTTATCAGTGCCCAGGTGTTTCCCTGTTTAAACAGAAGGCCAAGTAATTACAGACAGTTGTGTCTGTAAAAGTGAATAAAACAGTACAGAGGTGGTTCTGACACGGATGGAACCAGCCTTAATCTGCTACATGCAGACACAGAGCTTTTTCATCTTGGAGCAGGGTACTGTGTCTTTATTATCTCTGAGCAAAAGTCTACAGCCTGCTCAGTCATTAGATCAATATGCTAGGTGGAAAGTAGTAAAAAGTGCAAGAATTTTACAGAACATCACTGTAGCACTACTTTTTGTTGTTTTTTTTTTATTAGGGACAATAGTTTCAAAAATATGCCTCCTCACAACTTTTCTTATGAACTTATATGTTTTCTATTCAAAGTCTTGGCATTCTCTCTTCCTGCTTTTTGATCAATGTATCTTAGTTTTCTGTCTTTAAAAAGATCACAAGACTCACAAACCACACAAGAATCTAACAGAGCTTCACCTACCAAAATTCTTAAGTGTTTTTCTTTCCCCATACTTTAGGAGCAATGGGCAGGTAAACTAGAAGGCATTAGAAATAACCATGTTTTGAGCAGGATTGACAGCTTAATACTTGGAAATTCAGGACATGACTAGCCCTTATTGGGCTCAGGCTTGATTATGATACTGAAAGATTTCTGCTTTCTACCTGGCATGACTTCTGCTGTGCAACTTTTTCATGCAGGGTTATGGTTCAAATGTAGCTTATCGCAGCTAATTTATCTTGGTTCGCTCTTCTTCTTACAGAATCGTTTGTTTCATTTTTAAGTGTGGTGTGGCTTTCTGGATACTTCCAACACCAGCAGATGTTACTTAAGCAAGAAGTTTGACTCCCCAGATCCATCTGTCATTGTTTGCCCAAATAGTTCCCTGGGGATGCTTCTTTTACTAGTATTTCCAGGAAAGCAGGCTGATGGCTGACTCCAGTATCCTCAGCCAGGAAGTCCCCTTGGCTGCTTTTCATCTGGTCCCTTTCTTCTGACACGTCCAGTTTTGGTGGGCTCCAAGGAGACAGACCTCCTCTGGAAGAGCTACTGAGTTTACTTAATACACTCATGCAATCACGCTGTGTCAAAGTACAATGAGAATCAAAGGAATGTTGGCAAGAGAACATCATGTATAAGCTATGATTAAGACATTAACAGAACCATTATTTATTACTCAATTTTCTATCACAGCAACCAAGAGCAAAGGTTTTGTCTTTTATTCCCCTAGGAAAACCTTATCTGGATCAAGTTGAGTCATACTATTCCGTTTTTCTGTGGAACTCTCTCCTACATGAGCTTTTCATGGACTTGCAAATGTACCTTCTTCAGCTCAGCCCTCTATGACCATCTCCTCCCCATTCGCCACCTAAATCATTTACGCACAAGTAAGTCTGGATTTTATTGCTTACTGTTTCTTTTGGCGCTGCAAGAAACCCATTTGTCTTTGAAAAGCTTAATTTCATTTCAAAGTAATTTTAAAGATGTCAGTTTAGAGCTGCTCTGGTTTTAATTATTTTTCCTTTGGTTTCAATATATTGCCATTGTAACATTTTACTTGAACAATCCAAAAGGATTATGTACTATGAAATACGAAATTATATACTAAGAGTGTTGTTGTCACAGGAAGAGTTTGTTTCCACTGCAGTGACTAGCAATTCACTCTGTGTCTGTGCACAATTGCTGCAGTAGCCATTGTGGGAACTGACTACTGCGACTAAGCAAAAGTGCCTGTGCAGGGTGGTACATGCAGTTGCTTACTGTCTGAGCCAGCTGGATGTTATCCAGGGTGGTCTGGGTATCAGGTAGCTGCACTAACCAAGAGCTCAGAGCTGTGTTGATAAGTCCTGCAGAGAGAACAGTTATGCTAAATGCACACACAGTGTCACACTGTTGTGGCTTCAGTTTTCGAGCTGGCCTGCAGCCTGGTAGCCCAAAGTATAAGAGCAGGCAAGCAGTTCTCCACACCCATCCATAAAGATATAATCCCTGAGGTATGCATAAGGTCTTTTAATATTCCAGAGAGAATGTCAGTTCCAAAATGCTCTGTTTTCTCTGGGCTCTCAGTTCTCTCAGTTAGGTGAAATTCCACCTCCACCCTGATGCATGCCCAGACATCTATGCCTCAGTTTGGACAGGCAAGGCTGACAGCTCTTGTGTTGCTTGATGGGAAAGCAGCACCTGGAAGAAAAGCAGCAGGTTCTTACTAAAAACAAATTTCTTTAAAAGAATGAACTAGTTTTGTGGGAGCCTCAACTCAGGCTTTCTTGGCACTCTGACCAATCACAGCTCCTCATTCAAGGCAGCACTTCATCTTTTGAATCTTTTTGTACATTGTTGTATAACAAAAGACTGGGATGTCTCACACTCAGCCATATTTCAGCTTATGCAGACTGGAATTTGATAGACACCAGGTAAAATTTTGCAGGAAACTAAAACATATAGCCCCGTTAGGATGAGATGGCACTGGGAACTGCAGCAAACTCCTGAAGCACTGGCTACATCCCATTTGCTCAGCCCCATGCCGTTATTCAAGTGTCTTGCAGGAGCTGTGTTAGTCCTGTCCTGCTCAGCTGGTGCCACTTCTCTCTTTTTCTGCCCTTTTTTTTTTCTGCCCTGCCTGGTGTCTCCTCTGAAGGGTGAAAGGGAGGAGACAACACCCATGAGCTCTACTCCTCATTACTCCTTCCCCAGGAGCCTTACAGCACAAAAAGTACTACACAGCATACTTTAAAAGTAGGTGAGGAGATCACAAAAAAACATGGAAGATGAGAGAATAGAGCCTTGAATGTTCATACAGGTATAGTCTGTACCCTCACCCATAAATATCACTGTAGTGATTCTTGGGAGCCTTTATTTCCCAGTGTGAGAGATGAGATAATAAGCACTTGGATAAATGTTAAAGTGACGTTGATCAGTTTACAAAAACCGAATTATCAGGGAAGATCTTTCCAAACATGCAAGGCTGTACCATAAGAGTCTACCCTAGCATTTGGTCTCATGTTTTTTGGGTGTTTTTTTTTTTTTTATAACATGCAGAAGTGAAAGAGATGCTTACCCACAGTAACAGAGAGGAAGTCAGACAAGAGTGAAGAGCCATCATTTATACAATCCAACCCAGAAACAGAAATGAAAGAGACAACAGCAGAGCAAAAGAGAAGTGCATATCTGAGAGCCTGTACACAGAACGCCAGTACTGATGATAACCTAGGCTACCTGAAAGGACAGGAAAGTCCAGACATCCCCTTACTTATACTTCATATCATAGAGCATATGACTCAGTTAAGATGGAGAAAATATTAATGTTGTCTAGAGGGCAATGAGAATGAGGTCATCATCAAACTCCTCAAGCTCCTCCAGAAGTGAGACTTTAAAAATACAGAGCAGAAGACACAAGACATGCACAGAAAGCAGCAAAAAACAGATTGAACCATTTTCAGTTTTTAAGCCATTTAATCAAATTCCACCATCAGAATTTCATCCTACCTCATCCTGCAAGGTAATCTTCATGAGCAGATGTCCCTGACTTTGGTCTCCTTTGAGGATGAGGGGCCCAGGCAGCAACCAGAATTCCCAGCATTTGATGTGTGCCCTCTTTGCACGCCTCATCTATTGTTCTGTTCAGCTTGTAAACTGAAATCAACAGTACCTCATAAAAAATGTCCTCCTATGATATAGGTTCCATGAGCATTGGCAGGTAATCTGGGATTGATAAACTCTGGCCAGGAATTTCAGATGGAGGGGTCTGTGGCTGAGCTTCTGAATCTGCATGGAGACAATTGGATAAATGATCAAGTGCGTTGGTGATTTTAAACTCTCCATGAAAATGAGTTGCACTTCAGTCTGAGTATGAACTAACATCTTTTCACCCAAGCACAGAAACCCTTTGGTGCTGGCACATCATTGCATTGTTGTTGTATGTGCTCACCAGAAAATATAGCACATGGCTAATAATATCACTATTTTAGTAGAATCCAATTTGACTAAAGGAACAGGTTTCCAGTGAAGTTTCAACACTCAGAAAAGCTTTAGAAACTTAAGGATGCAGTCTTGTGTATCTCTAGGCTGAACAAGATATTTGGTTTATCAGCACTCTGTTCAGGCCTATTTATTTTCTATTTCTTTCTCCTTTCTCTGTTTTTCTCTCACGTCAGTGGATTACTTCTGCAGTCATGGATGTTTTAGCACAAGATGCCTGCTCTTATGGAAGAAAATTCAATACATAAGATTTAACATCTATCTAGCATGATTCTATGGGTACCACACTATGGTACCATGTCAGCAGTCTTGGATTTCTACCAGACTACTGTAGAGAGGAGGACTGTGTTACAAAGTTCTAGCTTTGCTGGATCAGTGTGGAGTATGGGTGAAATAAATGTCACACACCTTGCCAACAACACCAAAATGCCTATCCACTACACCTGAAATTGTGCCAGACTGCCAAATATTGGGGGAGGCAATAATATTGTGCTGACAGCAAATGGGGCTGTATTGCTGCACCCTTGGGGAGTGAATCTGGAAAGTCTGGCTCGTACTAGCAAGGCATCTAACAAACATATGGGCAAACAGGAGCAGTTCCCTTCACTGACAGCACCTGTATGCACAAAGCTAAGCTTGTGTTGAAGTCTCTTGCTATGTCAGGTTTTGAGGTAGGGTAGAGCCCTTTGTGCTCTATCTCCTAAAGTCACTGTGACCCATTGCACAGCACTGCATGAGGCAGGGCATGAGGAAGCTGCAAATGCATTAGGTCAAGTAACAGCCAACTGTACTACAGCCACACAACATCCATGTCTAGCCAGCCTCCTCCATGCCTTCACCTTTTTATATATCAAACCTACAAGCCAGACACAACTAATTAGGTCATCCCAGATCAGCCAGCCCACTCTGCCTGGTCCTAGGATCACTACAGGGGAGAGGGACAATGACACAGCATTTGAAAGACACTGATGTACCAGTAGGGAAATCTGAATTTGTGGTCAAATAGATGAGGCAAATGCTTATTTCATGCGTCTTTCCAGGTGGGTATCCACAGCAACAGTTCACATCTTAGTTCACAACAGGGATACTACAGCTAGCACTATTGCCAGCAAAATACTGTATCTTTTATTTACTGCTCTTTTATTAGAGACATGTGGCAAACCAAACTCAGAGTCATGGCTTTTATCAAGGCAAAGATGAAAGTGGGCTCTCATTGGGCAAGTGCAAATCAGATTATGAGCCCAATCAAAAAATTCCTTTCTCCAAGAAAATAACTTCTGGATCATTTAATTCTTAAAATGTAAAATTCCTAAAGAAAGTAGGGATTTTTTTCTCATGGGGTTAACAAAAATCATATGACATATCTTGGATTTTAATTTAGGTGCATGATCATATGAGTCATTAAGGAAACAGAAAATCAAAGTAGAACAAATAATAACCTCCCCCCCACCCTGTTTACCACTGTTTATCTAGAAAATAAAACCATTGAGTAAAAAGTAACATGGGTTCACTGAAAATAAATCTTGTAGACAATCCTGAATATTAAAATTCCAATATATCAGATCTTCTCTGTTTTTGTTGTGCACAAGTTTTACAATGCCACCAATGTTGGAAACAAAGTGTTGGAAACAAAGTGTTGGAAACAAAGCCCTCCAATGACTTGAAGCTGGCACAGAAAATGAAGCAGTGGGGAGTCCTGAGCCATCGGTCCTCCAATCCAGAGCTGCCTTCAGCACAGAGGTCCAATATTGGCAAGTAAAATACACAGCACAGATCCACCGGCTAGTAAACCCTGCTTTAGGGTTCTCAAAAACATAACCAAGTGATGAAGAGCACTGAATTAATGCAATGTCATTTTGGCAGCTCAAGCTATTGAAACCTTTCCGAAAGGACAACTTTACCCTAGCAGACTCAGTAGTGTGCATCGTTTCTCTGTCACCCATCACAACATTGAGGCAATGTGAGGAACTGCAACAAGCATTATCTGGAAGAATGGTTTTACAGAGAAAGGTTAAAAGAGCTTAGTACATCCAGTCTTGTTAAAGCAGAAGTAAATGGAGGTGTCTCCAGCCAGAAAATGCCTAAGTAATGCAAACCTTAAGGATGGAAAGGAAATACTTGGGCTTATACATATGGGAACAAGCAGGGATAAATGAAAAGAGGCGGGGAAAGACTGCATATCAGAAAATCTTGTTGGCTGTGAAGAGCAGAGCCTGTGAGAAATTTTCAGGGGAATTTTTAAAGTTGTCTAAAAATAGTTTGAAAAATACTAATAAACAAGCTACTAGGAGTAAGTCTGTACTAGCAAAAGAGTTGATTGGATTACACAACAGCATCCTCTATCCTCATTTCTTCCTTTGCTTGGCTTATCTTCTACCAATTAACAGTGTACAACATATGGTAAAAGCAAAAAGAAAGTAACCTAAGGCACATTCATGACAGAAATCTCAATGCTGATTTAAGGAAGTTCATGTGCTCCCAGATCCTGAGAAACTGACCCCACAAAAATTTCTCATTTATTTGAGTGCTACATCACTTGGATTTGATCCATGTCCCATAGAAGAGGTAATTCCCTGCAGGAGAGACAAGGTGTTTCAAACAATGGATTATTGCTTTTGTAGTCTGTCAGGCAGATAATCTCCAGTGAGCACCAGCAGTTGAAAAGGTTGCAGCTTCTAAATAACCAGACTGACACTCTCCTAGTGGCAGAAACCACACATCTGTATTTTAAGATTTCTGGTTCCTTGCCCAGGGGATAAAAAAAAACAAACAAAGAAAACCAAACATAAAAACCAAACAACAACCTATAAACTATCAACAAAGGTATAAAGATATTTTACTTGATAATTGAATGGCAGCACTTTGGTGTGCTTAGGAGGAAGACTTTAAACTACCACAGCTCAGCAGTCTTTAGTTACACAATTTTCCACTGAGGGTGGACCGACTACCACACTCTCCTGGTGTTAACTTTAACTTTACTCTGTTCTAGCAGTCATGCTAGTAAAGCTAACAGTGGCTGCATGAATCAGAGCACAGCTCTCCACTTCAAAGTCTTTCTGATGTGTTCTCCTGTAGCACAGGGCATTCCTTCATCTGATGAGTCAGCTGTTGAACTTTAGTGTCTAAGTATTTATGTCATTTCTGAAACACAAATACACTTCCATAAGAACTATATTCTATGTCTTGTCATAGTTTATTATAAGAAGCTTTTTTCTAGTATAGAAATTGTTTTTTAAACTGTTCAACATGCTCAAGCAACTGCAGTATCCAAATGTTGGTATTTGTATGCATTGCATGTATAAATGAAGCAGAGTCTCAAATACATATGAGTAATTGAAGAGTCTCAAATACATATGAAATAATATAACCCAGATTAAAGCAGAAATAAATTAATGGAATGCTTTTTTGCTTTATCATTTACAGACATTGGACCATATTGTATTGGTTTCTTCTGCACAGAAAACAGTGGGAGTTCTGGACAAAGATGAAAGGAAGAATATGTACTGTGAGCTGTTTGTTTTCTACTCATAATATCTTTTTCAAAAGACATTCTGTATTTAGAACAAATAAAAACTGCCCATATTTTAATGCTGAAAAGTTGAAGATTCATAGATACCATAACAGTAGGACTCATGGTTCTTTTCTCGTCTATATCATGGCCTTTTTTTTTTTTTTTTTTAATAGCACAGTTGGCATTTCCATTTTTACTCCAAGGCAGATTTTGCCATGCTTACATCTTAGTTTCATTAGAGTTCCCATTCATATTCGTGGGTAAGATGCTCTACAGCATGAATTACGAGAAAGTCTGGCTGCTTGGTTGTGCAATACTGAATTTGAAATATGAGAAATAGAAAATAGCTGACTTTTTTTTTTTTTTCCCAGAAGAGTAATGCATGTACAGCAGAAGCCCAGTTAGGAAGGTAAAATTAAAATCCTACAGGGTCCACTGTAATAAGAAAGCATCACTAACTGCTGTTTATCTTTCTGAGTTCTTAGGTTTGATTGTGCTCTTTGATGTACATACCTAACCCCCACAGAAGTCAATATAGGGGCTTCTGCCCACAGCAGTGATCAAGCTTTATATTTACCGTGGTTTGGGTGGTTCTGAGAAATATGAACAGAGATTCATGTTCATAAACAGTGATTTGGATAAACCCATTCTCAATGCAGTAGTCAAAAGACTATGCAACTTTGAAAGATTAGTAATTACACAGAAGCCTTTGGTTCCTCCTCCTGTCTTCTGGAAATGATCACTATTGCTGGGGAAGGTTCCGACCCAGTACTTCTAACATTCCATTTCTCCCTTGAAAATAAACCTAGTTGATGCTGTGGCCATAATTCAACAGAACAACCACATTCAGACTTTCAAGGCGTCTTTAGGGAGTTCTAACAATAAAGAACAGTGCATGTAACAACTGTGTAAGAGCCATAACAAACGCTACTATTTTCAGTTAGGCTGTTAGTCAGTCCCTTAGGGACTCTGGCTCTATTACACGATCAAGATCTGTTATGCTGTTGTGACAGATGAAACCCAATGATGTGTTCAGCCACTTCAAACCCAGTGTGACCGTGTTGATCAGGTGGTGAAAAGAGCAGTTGAGAAAGGCACGTGGGTGCATACAGGTTTTTCTTCTAAAATACTAAGGCAGTTCTTCAGTGAATAAACTGTATTACAGACTTTTGCTTCCAACACTTTATCCAAGATGACTTTGAGACTATCAGTCCTGGACAGATGATGCCCAGTTCACATATCTTACTGGTAGCATGGCCACATGGCACACCTCGTATCACAGCTTTTGTCAGCACAGGTTTCACGGACCCGTTTGCCAGTGTAATCTCCACTTGACAGACACCAACCTCATACGTTTAACAATGTGCCTTCTCCTCCACTGCAGATTGACTCCATGCGTTCCCAAAGGCCTTACGGCCACGCGTGTCACACAAACAGACAGTGAGAAGCACATGGCTTCTCTCAAGAGCGGTAGACGCGTGGTGTCTGTCACGCCCTAGCTCCAGCACAGGGGCTCACGGCGCCTGAGGCACGCAAAACTTTTGCTGTGCCAATAGGAGCGGCCCGACCCAGCAGCTGAGGTGGGGGGGATTCCCTCAGCATGAAGCTATCGATACCCCTCCACAACACTCCGGGCCTCCAGCCGGGAAGAAAAGGCACGGGAAAGGGACAGGAACACTGTAGAGAAACGCCCCCGTCTCTCCAGCGAGGCCGCGCACAGAAGGAACAGCTCGCCCGACGCCATCTTGGACGCGGCTGGGACAAGCCCTGGCAGCCCCAGCACGGAAACAGCAGCGCCCCCGGCCCTCCCAGAGACCGGGAAAAGAGAGCGCTAAAGAGGCGGAGTGGCCTCCCCGCGAACGGCCGACGCTTACAGAAGATCTAAAAATCACATTTTACTAAAAAGGAAAAATAATAAAAACAAAAATAAAACAAAAGCAAACACACAAACAAACAAACAAAAAACCAACAAAACCAAAGCTACCCACTCGGCAGCCCACGGCCACAGCAGGCGGGGTGAGCGCAGGGCCGCCCTGCCCGCACTTAAAATGGCACCGGCCCTCCGCCCTCGCCCGCTGGGGGCGGGGCCTCGCCGGGGGGCGTGGTGACCCGCGACACGCGCGTCAGGAGCCGCAGCGCGCGCTCGCGGGGGTGTCCGCCCCGCCCCTCCCCGAGCTCCTCCGCGCGCGCGCC
>VXBU01018662.1:24313-64477 GCA_013400315.1 Bombycilla garrulus | reverse complement strand
CCCGCATCCCGCCGGCCCCGCTCTCCCGCCCGCTCCCGCATCCCGCCGGCTGCCGCTGCCCTGGGTGTGCGGGAGTCGCGGTGCTGCCTCCCCCTCCTCGCCGCCGCGGCTACCGGAGTGCGGGTGTGCGTCTGTGTCCGTGTGTGTCCGTGTGTGTGTCGCTGACGGTTCGCGGGGGTTTCTCCTGCTGACAGCGGCGGGGACGGGGATGGAGCTGGAGCTGCCCTTTAAATAGGGGAAAAGGAAATAAATAAATAAAATACGAGGCTTTCTCGCGTTGAGCTGGTTTCCCTGCGGCAGCCTTCCAGCAGGAGACGAAGCCAAGCTAAACAGACTGGCGAAGCTGCATGAGAAAGGGCAGAAATGCAGGCTTTTGCATGGATTGCGTTTTGATCCTTCACCAAGTGACAGTGGGACACCCCTTCTCCTCCCCGCACTTTTGACAGGTGTCCGGAGCCTTTGCGGGGTCGATAGCGTTTTCTCCAAACTTTATGAAGTCCCTGTCTGACTTTCGTTAACTTGTAGTGTCTGTGATTTTGGCATGAAGTCTTCTCATTGTGGTTTAGCAAGGAAAAAAAAGCCCCGAGCGAAACACCTAAGCATAATCTGTAGCGTTGCTGAGAACAGCTTTCAAACATTTCCAAGGTGCAGACTCGTAGGCTGCTTGAAAGCATGGCTGTGTGACAGCATGAAAAGGCAGCAGGTAAATGTAATGTATGACTAAAGTAGGTGAAATAGATTTACTTTGGCTGGACAGGAGAATTTGCTTTTCAGGCAAGTTGCTGCACCAGAGGAGGGAGGAGATTGAGGTCTGACAGGAAGAAACTGAGTAAGAATAAAAAAGAATAAGAATAAAAAGGATATGGAATAGGAGCCTAGCAAGGAAGAGCTAGTCATATGCCTAGACCAGACTTGAGGGAAGAAATACATCCTAATAATGCATGTATAAAAAAATGTAGATGAGCCTTTCTAAAGAAGGACTCAATTTCAGTAATTTCCTAGTATCTTCTTTTTACAAATATGAGGATGTTGTTATTAAGGTGATTGAAAACCCAATTCAGTTGTGGCACAGCCACTCTTTTTCACTTGACTTTGTCTACAGGGAATGTAAACATTTAGAAAACAGCGTATGATCCCATGTCCTTAGAGAGATAAGAATGTGTAAGTTTGTCAGTGTGGCCTGTAGTATCTTGAGGTACGAAAAGAGTTCAAATGCTTGAGAAATTTCTATTCTTAACTCTTATTGTGATTGCATTCCTTCACAGGTAATAAGGTATATGTGTTTATAAGCTTTTTCAGTGATGTCATATACTGGTATGATGGAATTGATTCATACCCTAAAAGTTGTGACAGCTGCGGCCATGGTCTGGTTTGGTTCATTTGTGAAGAAGATACTTTTTTTTTTTTCGCTTTAGACTTTCTTGGCATTCCTAAATAAACAAAGGCAATTTTAGATGCACAGAGTTTGAACAGATATGATTGAAGCCCTTCAAGAAAATTGAATGGTTTGTACTGATAAAGTTTACTTCTCTTTGTACAGTCTGTTGCTTAAAACTTACCCCAGCAACATGTCTGTCATTTTCAAAAGGTGAATTTGTTTCTCAAATAGAGCATGGGTTTCTTTTAGTCTTCAGATTTCTGACATTTGCTTTTCTTGCCAAGTATTCTGCTGCCTAGGGTAGTCTATGAGTGGTACATCTTAAGTTACTAATAAGTGTTTCTTCGGTGGTTTTTGGGTTTTTTTCTTAGTTATTCATCTTTTATGGACTCCTGAGCAGAATTCACTGACAATCTGCATTTGTGGATCACATGTTGGAAGGTGTTGTCTTGCAGTCTTCTGTTTGCTGAGTGCAATGACTGTTTAAACCGTGTATTCAAAAAAAAAAGGCAAAACAAAACATAAAGCAAACAATAGTTTTAAAGCAAGACAAAGGTTAAAGGGACTTGTGAGATCTAGTCCCACTGATCTTAAGCTACAGTATTAGTGCCAGTCTGCAAGAGGTGGTGACTGAGCCCAGGAGAGGAAGGACCACTTGGGACACAGAGCCTTTAGACCAAGGTGGGGAGCTCAAAATGAAACAGTAGTTGAGAAGAAAGGAGGAGAGGGTGTTCAGACTTTGTCCTTAAGTGCCTTAGCTTTTACCAGGTTGTGTCAAGTTAAACGTAGTAAGACAAAGTTTAAAAATAATAGTCAGGAAGTGGGGAAGTAGCTAGGAATATCCTTTCCATCTCCCAAATGTGGACATACATTTTTCACTACAGCTGCAGGAAGGAAGCTGTGGAGAGGGATTAGGGCTGAGGTTGTGCATTGTTGGAGTGGCTGTAGTAAGACACGTACTCCAGAGAAGTTGCTATAGAAAAAGACTTGATAGAAGCAAGTGCCGGGTGAATAGTCTGAGAAGAATAGATCAGAATATGACAAAAAAAAAAGTGAAAAATGAATGTGGAGGACACTCTTTTCCACTTACCTTGCATATACATGAGGAGAAACTGGGGGAGTGATGGAGCTGGTGGAGAGAAGATTAAGCTGGCTTCATGTGGAGAAGGACCAGCAAGCAGTTCTTTATGGATGGAGCTGTCACAAGTCGAAAAGATTAATGCTGGAGTATTCTAGATAGACATGACTGTTTCTAGTACCTAATCTTAGTTAAGGAGTTTGAGGGGGGGAAATGTAACATAAATATCTTTGCCTAAAAGAAAGAAGCAAATCTGAAATTGTTTGCATGTTTTAGCTGCAAATCAAAGTCTTGAGGAAGTGTGACATTGCTGTACACTCTCTTTGTGCTGGAGAAATAGAACTTGTGGAAATTATCTGCTATCTGAATAGATAGCAGAGTAGAGAAAACTCTGTATGAACTAGCCAGAGAACCATCAACATCAATTCCAGACTAAACACTAATATGTGACTTTTCTATTTCTGTGCCTAGCTGGGTCCTTATGGGTGCCCATGTGTTGCTGAGGAATGAGTAAAACTGAGAAGGTTGTAAAATTTTATGTTTGCTTTTTTTCACTTAGGAAATCTGTAAACCATTGCAAAAGAATGACATGGTAGGAAAAAAATTCAGTCTCAAAGAGCTGCTTGCTATTTAAGAAGAGCAAAAAACTTTCAAGTTTCTTTGGCAAATATGTGTGGTCTTCAGGATTTTTGTAAGGCTTAACCTTTCCTAGTGCAATTATTGTGTTCTGTATTGCCACATAGATTGAGGACGGCTATCAGTTTATATTGGTGTCCTTTTTGTTTGATGTTTTGTTTGTTTTGTTTTGGGGTTCATTTTGTTTTGTGGTTTTTTTCGGGGGGAAGGACACACAACATACACAGAATAGCCTTTTTGCTAAAAACTCATTTTTGGTTGCTGGAAGCCACAGTAATGCCATAACCCCGTGGTAAGTTAAGTGTTTTGAAGATAAATGTCTGACGCGAGGATGCTTTTTTTGCCTGAATTGTTTTGTGTTGGTTCCCTTATTTATGTATATTTATGTATTTTTAGAAAATCTTTACTTTATACAACTCTTTTTTTTTTTTAAATCCCCTTTTATTTTGCCAGCTGACTGAAAGCCTGTCGATACTACTTTGGTAGTTCTCTTAACAGCCCATCTGCTCACAAGATAGGTAGAGTAAGGTTCATATTTAGGCTATGTTCAGTCACTGACAGCAATTTTTGAAGTTATATGTTAGTGCTGGATCTGGGAAAAAATTTTATTTAAACAACTACATTATGATACCAGATAGACTAGTGAAAATAGGACATTTTTTCCTAATCCTTGATGTATTCTCTTCTAGCTTCCTAGAAATGAAGTTGGTTACTGAGTGTAAGTGGGATATTGTCATCAGAGCAGTGCACTGATATGTTGGAATTCTGATTCCATTTTTGTCATTCTTTCTAATCTCAAACATATAACATTTCCTTTTTGTTTTTTACTGATATCTAAAACAGCAAACCAGGATTCTTCATAGGAGTTTCAAAACTAGATTAGTATTGGAAGATGATTGAGAGAAAGCTTATATGTTTAATGTTATAAAAAGTCTCTTCACATATACTGTCTGTTTGTCATATCCTGCTGTCAGAACTAATCTACATTATGTCAGCATTTACTTTTATGCTGGTGTTTTGACCCTGACTTAAATCAAAGTGTGATTCTGAAAGAATGAGCTCAATCAAACTGAAAACACTGCAGCAGTTGAAGTAGCACATCAGAGTCATGAAGAGTGTGAGGAAAACACAGTGGATAAAAATTGACCATGTTATCTCACTGTGGTTTTGAAACTTAAGTATGGGACAACTGATTAGGTTTGCACTGTGTCTTTGCACTTATGAATGAAAAATACTGACCACATGCTTGGATTGAGTAGTCTCTTACTTGCTTGTGGAATCTTTGGACTAAAATAAAGGAAGAATTTTACTGTGGTGGTTGGGAAGTTGAGACCCCATATTCTCCATGACCTTCAATGTAATCTCAAAGTGGGTGCTATTCCCTTCCTGCACCTCTTTCTCCCTCACTGGTGCTCGGTTATATTGCATGTGTGAGGCAGACTGGGGTTCCCTCACCTGTAGAGGTCCATTGAAGGGTGTTGTGCTCCTCGCTTCAGGGCCTTGGATTGTCATCTCTTGAAGGAACTTGCTATGAATTTGTATAGTGCCTAATATGATGAAATTCCACCAGAGTGTGTGGAAGCCGATAGGTTTTGCATTCTTTAAAGCTTTAAGGTTTTTATTTCTTTTTTTTTTGTTTGTTTGTTTGTTTTGTGGGCTTGTTTGTTTGGTTGTTGGTTTTTTTTTTTGTGAATGATTGCAATATGGATTGTTCTGCGTCATTTGGATGTATTTGTGCATGTTAAAATTTTCAGCTGTTTGCTTGGACATTTGCTGTGAGTCACTTTATTTCAAAGTCTACCCAGTTTTATGCTGCTGAAAGTGATACATGCTGTGGTTCCACAGTGTGATTTACTGAGGCTGTAAGTTCAAAGAATCTTTTCAAACAGTAAACTTGGTAAATGACCTGGGAGTCTGACAGTGAATGGTGGATGCTGTGGTTCATGCATAACGAGCAGTAAAAGTTATGTGACTGAAGCACAGGCTAGAACCAGTTTGGTTTGTTCCTGTGTTTGTGGGTTCGGCAAGAATAGAAGTCTGTAATAATCTCTTATTTTTCGTGCTCATACCTTCTGCCCAGTGTAGCACCCCTGACTTTGTCAGTCTACAGCATGAACTTACCTGGGTGTAACAGGAGCTCAAGAAAGTGCTTTTTTTTTTTTTTTTTTATTTTTTTTTTCCTTTAAAAGCAGTTGAATTAAATTTCCACTCTTCATAGTAGTAAGTGGGGGTACTTGAAACTGGACTGAGTAATACCCTGAGCAGCCTCCTCTAAGTGGATGTTCTCTGATCAAGTGACTAGGGTGGAGTCTCCCAGGTCGCTTCCAGCCTGCATTATCCTGTAGTTCCGAAAGTTGAGCACAATTGGTCCTTACAATGGAAGCAACTGATTTGATCCATTCACGTTGTGGGAATTAGCCAACTTGAGTTTGAACTAATGTTATTTTAAAAATAATTCCAGTTTTTCAAAAAAATTGTGTTAGTATTTCAGCATTTTAAATTATTTATACCAAGACAGAGGATGCTGAATTTCTTCTTGCATAGGGAAAAACAGAAGGAACCAGTGACCATTAAAGCTAAATACTTCCAGTTTATCTTTCTGGTCATAAATGCAAACAAAGAATGAAGTTGTGTCTGATACAGATTTGTTAGAGGCAGCTGTTAAAATTTTAGTGGGATGCAGAATTTTAATGTATTTCTGTTTTCTCAACTGTCCTTATGGAATAATTAGTGATTTACTGACTGATGCAAAGATGTGATGCAGCATTTGCATTTAATATTTTTGAAATATGGTTTTAACATTTTCTCATAAGCAGCCTTGGATAACTTCTATTCTGGAATATTAAAGGGACTAAACCAGGATCACGTGTCTCTCTCTCTTTTTGAAAACCTTGGATGTAATGGGGAAATAGCAAAGAGCTGAAGGATTGCCATGTAATTCCAGTTTTTGAAAAGGAGGAAAAAATTGAGGTGTTTCACTAGTTTGAGATTTTCCCGCTACAGTTACCCAGATTAATCTTCTCACTAGGACTATCATAGATGCATTTTTAATACCTCTTCTCCTACTGCCTGGCACAGCCAGCAGCAGAGACTCATCTGAGAACAGGAGTTTTGCTGTCCTTATCAAACTGGTTTTGGAGATATCTGAGTGAAATTTGGTGGAAGGAACTGTACAGGAAATGAAACTACACACACAACAGCTACGTGCATGAAGCTACAAAATATTAAGTAATAGAACTGTTTCACTGACTCTAATGCAACATGCTTAGTTTTTTAAAGTTATTTTATAAATGGATCCATTACCTGTTCTTCATAAAGCATTTTGTCTTTGCAATGTCTTAAGTGTTATCTGAGGGTTTTTTTCAGTTGAACACCTAGATCTATGTTGGACTGTATGGATTCAGTATAATAGGATGTGGGTGGACTTTTTAAAGTTACTTAAACTAAAAAAATCCCAGACAATCCTTGGTTATAGGGTTGGGTTTTTTAAAGTTTTTTTCAGTGAGGGAAGCACAGCTAATATGATGTTAAATAGATTAAATTGCCATTTGAGGGAGTGATGATAAGAGACAAACTTGTAGACAAGCATGGTACCAATTTAAGTAGTTTGCAACATTTCCTAAAAAATGTCATGATATGTTAAATGAGTTTAAAGACTGGTTATCTGAAGCTTGTAAATAAATATGAAATCGTCTAGAAACACAGAAGAAGTCTAAGTGAATCAGTGATTTACACCAAAATACTTCACTAGTATTTACTGGTGGAATTTGTAGGTAATGCTAAAACTATCTGGGCAACTTGATAAACTGCAAGGTGTATGGTTTTGATTTATTCCCAGCAGTGGTTCATGCTCTACCTCAGAGGCTGGCTACAAGGAGCTCCTCCTGGCTCTATTCTTGGACCTGTTCTGCTTTATATCTTTGTCACTGGTCTGGAGATGGAATGTACCAGTGCTCAAGGGCAAGTCTGCATTTTGTAGAGATCTAAGCGGGATACAACAATGAGCTGACAGGACCTTCATGAAATCCAAGAAGGACAAATGGAAAGCCCTTTATATGGGACAGAATAACCACCTGGAGGGAATACAACCTGGAAATACTATACATGAGTCAGCAGTGTACCCTGGCAACATATAGGAGTGTAGCCACTGGGCTGAACAAAGTGGTTATTCCTGTTTACTCAGCACTTAATAGACCACACCTAAACCACTGTGTCCGGTTTTGTTCTCTGCCATCCCACTGGAAGTCTGCAAGGATGGTCAGTAGATCCATGACTATGAATGGAGACTGAGGGATCTCGTGGCAGCATGCCAGTATCAAAGTAGTTTATGGAGGAAAATGGAGCCCGACGCTTCACAGAGATGCATGGCTGGAGCCTGAGACAGAGGCCATAAAATGAAACATGGAAAGTTTGTTTTGCGCCGGGACATGCTGCTCTGTGATGATCTGAGTAAGAGAGGCACTTGGACACTATAAAATAGTGTTGAAAATTCTATTTATTAAAGCTCATATATAGAGAGAATAGTATAGATGATCTTGGATGTCTTTTGATGCTGGGAACCCTGAATTGTGCAGCACCAAACAGACCTTCAAAGAGTCCATGTGCAGCACATTGTGCAGACCCCATCCATAGAAAGGTTACCCCATGTTGCTCTGTTGCTGGGTTTACTTGCAAGAAGTCAACTCTATTCATAATTTTTGCTGTCACATGGAAATGGTGTTCACGTGGGGCCTTCCATCTGCACTTTCAGATAAAGCAAGGCCATCCAGGTGGCATATTCGCTAGTGGGTTTGGCTGCGGCTTTGTTTCCGAGGGCTGGCTGGGCTCCCCCTGCAGCCACGGAGTAGGTGCAGCACGGCCAGCCCAGACATGCAGCCCAGCACAGGCATGGGTCTGCTCGGCTCGGCTCCTGCGTGGATCACTGACTCTCCCACGTCTGTCACAGGCTTCCGTTCAGGATGGCCATGATCTCCTGCCTTGACACCGTAAGTATGTATTTCACCTTGAGGATGGTCAGGCATTGAAACAACTTCTCTAGAGAGCTTGTGGAATCTCTGACTTTGGAGGTTTTCAAGGCCCAGCTAAATGACAGCCTAAAGCAACATCATCCAAATTCAGCATTCACTGTACTTCTGCAGAAGGTTGAGCTGGATGACAGTCTTAAAGTCCATTCCACCTTCAGTTTCCCAGTCTCAATATTTTGGGTCTCCCTTGTGATCTTAAAACTTGATTGGAGCTTGGAGTAGTTTTGTTGCAGCTGATGGGAGTATCTGTAGGATGGAAGTCTGACTTTTCTTGTAACTCTGTGTTGAAGTCATTGCTATGGTAATAATAATATCAATATAATTTTGGTAGAAGCAGAGTGTAATTGTACCAGGAAGCTTCACGGGTTGCTGCATCACTAAAAAAGTGTGATCATAGATAAAAACAAGACCTTGTCAACCATTCCTTATTTCTGTAATCATGGATCTTTTAGGCTTTATTTGTCCCCATGTTTTTGTTCTTTCTCTTGAAAAATTTGTTTCAAAAGGAGTATTTGTGTCCGTCCCATCTTTCATGTAAAGCATAATACTGGTGCCTTCCCAGGCATCAGTACAGCTATTAGTTTTTCATCTTTGCCAGCTGCTGGCAATTTACATGTTAATATACCAGATGTATTAAAGTAATACTCAACAATCTGTGCAGCTGATATGTCTGAGGAAATACGGAAATATTTGGATAGTTAATGTTGCAAAGTTTTTACTATTCCTTTCTTGTGGTGGAGGATACGAAGTACTTTGTCCTTACTAGAAACTGTTTCCTTCCTGTGTGTTTGCTTTGGTATTCTGAACCTGTGTGTAACTTCAGTCTGTGGAGCCAGCAGCAGGCAGTTCAGAGGTACCAGAAATGACCATTATTTAGTGTGTACTAGGAAGCACTGAGGCTGCTCTTGCCCTCTATGTTGGCTCTCCTGAGTAGAAGAAGGTAAGGAAGAGGTGTGTGTGTAACTTTTCTATTATGATGCAGACACTTTTATATTATCATATACCTTGTTAGTTGCCTTTTGTGTAGCCTGACTAGGTCATGATGTGCCCAAATAGCTTTGGCTGACCTGTATCTTCCCAAATATTCAAAAGATTAATAAATTCCTTGTTTTGGGAGAAATGTGATTACATTTGATGCTGAAGGAGAGATGGTTGTCATTGACAGTCTGAATCTTCACAGGTGAAATCACTCTGCCAATCAGTACTACTGAATATCATTATCTGATGGAGAAAAGACAGAAATGAACTTCCAGTTCATCAGGGGAAATTTGATCAGAGTTTCAGTACTTGATGAGTGCTGTGAATTCTTCCTTTGATTAAATGAAATTTCTCCAGGGAAAAAGACTAGACTAAGAATCTCAGAGATTGAATAAAACATTTATTTATTTAGCATTATTTAATTAATTGTGCTTTTAAAATACTTGTTTTGTGAAAAAAAACCCTCTGATGTTGAATTTAGTGAAGATGTGCCTATTTAGGTTGAGACTGAGTTCTAGGCATGTCGAAGTAGAAATGAGAGGAATTTTTGAGTGAAGGCTTGTCTTAGGGGGCAACTTAGTGATGAGTCATTGTTGCAATCTTCAAAGTGGAATTAGATGTCTCTCCATAATGTAGTCTGTCCCTAAGCCTAAGGGTTTGGAATTATTGGGTGAAATCATAATCTGTGTTGCACCGGGCATCAACTTAGATCATCACAGCTGTTTGTAAAAGAGTGTGACCAGAAGAGATTGTTCATTTACTTCTGAGTGGTAACTGCTTCCAAAGTATCCTAGGTAGCTAAATTGCATTTCTGTGAGCATTTCATTTCACTGTGCCTACTTGCATCTTTAATTCTTATTAATGTTTTGGAGTGCTCCCCCCAAACTGAAATTCGCCTGTTTTGTTTCATTGTTTTTGCTCTGTATTTTATCTTCTTTCAAAACTTTCAGGTGTTCTTCTCCACCCTTTTCTCCTCTGGTTTTATCAGACCTTGCAGCCAGCTTTTTCCTGCTGGTCTGTGTTCCCTCATGGCAAGTCAACACTGTGCTCAGTAATCAATAAGTGGTGTTACTGCCACATCATTAACACTACGGCTTTAACATCAGGCCTTTTCTACCTTTTCCTGGCCTTCGATTGTTGTATTTATAAACTTTATATGGTAGACGAACAAGCGTTTCCAGTAGACACTTGAGTGTTGCCAAGTGAGCACAGGCAGGGCGGAGATTCTGTGCTCCTCCCTCCCAGTGATACTTCTCTCCTGTAACTTGGTATTAACCAAGTCGCAACTGTTGCACAACAAAATCTAAACAATTGTGTTGTTCGTGTACCCTTCCTGTTCTAAAAATACATGCAGATCCAGCCTGATAACTTACCAAGAAAAAAAGGGAGGAAAGCAGAACTCTCACTTAGTAGACTACTGTTTCTGTGCCATAAGATGAGTGGTAGAAAACATCCCCTGTAGTAGGTAGCAAGGTAGGAGTAAGGACAGAAAACTCAGCAGTGTCCACAGAGCATAAGCTGTAGCTCTTACCTGATTGTGTTCATACTGCCAGCAAGACCTTGAGATATCAATGTTGAGATGTCAGGAGGTATCTGTCTGGCTCTGTCACCTTCCTGTTCTGTGGAGGGTTTTTTGGAAACTCTGAAAATTGCACCTTCCTTCCTATTTTCTGTGGTGTGGACAGCAATGCTTGATCTCTGTCAGTGTTTATTAAGGTCATTAATCATCCTGTATGTACCTTTTAGGTAGGTCTTTTCACTGTGTTGACACAACTAATTTTTTTTTGAGTAAGTGGAGGCCCTGTTCAGTGGTTCATTTCATAGCAGTATAAGTTTGGAAGACTGGTGTTAATGGTAATAACTGAAATTATTGTCCTTTAATGCATTGTTCTCTTGAGGCTCCAGAAGCCATGAACTGACTGCTGTTTCTGTCAAGCTACATGTTGAATGTTTCTATACTAAAAAGATTAGAATTCCATTAAGCGCTTGTTTTATTTTCACACATCAGTTTTCAGTGCTATATGAGTAGTAGAATTGCCACAATGAAAAGTTTCTGATCTAAGACTTGAGAAATTGAGATAAATCCTTAAGAGTAGTTTGGAGGGACTGTTGTTTTTCCCCCTCTCATTGCAGGACAATTTCCCTTGTTTTTGAGGGTAGTTCCAAATAATTTTTTGTCTGTACATATTCAATAACAGTACATGTATAGGAGTATAATTCAATTCAACATATTGAAATTTTAGATTTGCCATTCATTATAAAGAATAGAAAGCCACATTTTGTATGGTCCAAAGCAGAAAAAATGGATGCTATTTGCAGATGTTTGTTTTCCCTTTAGCTTCCTTTTAATTTTTTTACTCTCATTAAATGATTTCTGAGAAGTTTTTATGAGTGTCAGGAGTATTGTTCTCTTTGGCTTAAAAATAGCATGCACGAAAGTTTTTCTCCTGCTGAGAGAATTATTTCTCCTTTTTATTTAATTTTTTAAAAATTATTTTAAAGTAAGTTTTCTCATTCATACCCCCGTATGAATGGAATTGAGTATTATTTCCTGAGAAGCATTTTGGAGCCAGGAAATAAATATCTTTGGAGGAACAAATAAAGTTTATGAAAAGTTTAAAAGTAAAGCACCAACTTAAAGCATCTGGCAGCTTTCAAAATAGTATTTTGGTAGTTTTTTTCAGAGCAAAGTTTTATAGCCTTTATTGCTACCATCTGAAATCCAGCATTTTGGCCAATAGCAAATAATTTTTTTAACTCATTGCAAAAAGAACTAGATGAAAATAAAATTTGCTTTAGTTGAAGTAGATGAAAATGCACATTTCTGTAAGGTGGAAATACAGGCTGAATACAGAATAAGCATCTGAGAATAAAAGTATGTTAATAAAATGTGATTTTTTTTTTTGTATGTGTCCATCTGAAATCATCTAATGTAATTTTGTTAGGAAAATAAGTAAAAGCAGATTTTTAGGTGTAGCACATGTTACTTTCAGTGAGTTTTTCTGTTTCTATGTATGTTTGTATAGTTTTTTGCAAGAATATGTCTATCACAGAGTACATCTAATCAGTGTTAACTGTAAAAGAAACCTTTAAGTGGTTGCGCTGTCTTGTGAAGCGTGAAACTCACGTTGTGAGCCAGACGTGTGAGCAGTAACTTCAGGGTGGAGACTCACTTTCTTCCTTTCTCTGTCTAAGCAGTGGCTTCATTGTCTGTCTGGAGCCTGTGTTCTGCACCAGAATCATACTGTCGCTTTCTGTTTCGTGGCTAGCTTTAAAAACTGAATTGGTGACTGAATTCCTAAAAATCCACATCAGTCTTAAGTAAGGGGAAAAGAGAGAATGAGAGCAGTGTGACAGCCCTTCTTACTAGGGAAGGGCCTTGCTGGTTAAAGAAGCTTGGCTTTTATCTGAAGGCAGAAATGACACGAAAGTAAATTTGTGAAAGATTATATGCAGACTTAGTTGGGTGTCAGTGATATGCTCGGTTTGTGCTGTTGTGTGCCATACAGTAGAAATCATTTGACTTTTCCCTTCCCACTGTGAAATAGTCAGTAGTATGCTCAGGTATTGCAGTGCAAGTGATCTGCTGTCTGTGTTTAGCTTATATTAACTTGGGCATAGGTTGGTGCATGTGAATTTACTCAAGTATATATTGGGTAATGTCAGAATTTTTTTTTAATCAGCAGTACGAAATTAGGATTTTGATGAAGATTCTGTCTTTTTGTTATTTAGCTTAATGTATTGTTTTTTCATTTCACTTGATGATTGAAGTATATTATCTAGGAATTATTCTATTTCAAATCTAATATATAAACAGAAAATACAAATTTGGCCAGTTGGCTTTTTGCGAGATGGTCATTAGAGGTTTTAATAATGAAGAAAAAATAAATATGTTTCTGTGTAAAAAGACTATTGAGTGTGACATTGGTACCTGTGATCTTTACTGCATTGTATGTATTTTCTTAGTTGTGATGGCTCTTCCAGAGGTCTATTGAAAAAATTACTGGTTTCCTCTTGTTATGGAGTACTGGAAAATAAACAAGCAAATTGCCTAGGTAAGTGCAAGAGGATTTAGCTGGAAAGCAAGCCTTCTGGTGGGTGATTCTCATTTGCCTGACATTCACTGTCTCATAAGAGAAGGACCTTTTACATTTCCAGTGAACAGTCACCTGTTGGGATTTAGGCAGAAATCCAGGCTGATAGCTACGCTGACGCGTCCATCTCGGAGAACAGGCCTTTTTTAAACAGATTTATTGTGTTGAATACTGAACTGGGACATGTTTTTTGAGGCTCACCAGACTTCTGTAGTCCTGAAGCTGATTAAAATGGTTGTTCACATTGTAGTGTAGTACTATCTTCCCTTATCTGTATGGTGTCTTATTTTTTACAATGTTATTTTCCACCCATAATAATTTTTTTATTTTTCATTTTGTGTCCACCTGCCTGTATTCCCCATGCTGCTCAGTTTTCCACTGTTCAGGATGATTGAAATTATGTGACTGTGCATAAGGAGTTAATTGATAGTCAAAGCTTTAAAAATAACTTGTCCAGGTTTAGTTCTGCACTTTAAACAGTAGTGATACAAATGTAGCAATTACAATTACATAGACTGAATTGAGTGGCATTTAGCACATTGGAATTGGCTCATGTGGTTATAGTTACGTTGAAGTGAGCTTAGTCATTAAGACCAAAGGTTAGAAACTGGACTTAAAAAAGAACCTTGATGTAAATTAGGAATTATTTAAATAATTGACATTTCTCTGTTTTGGTAAGATAGGACACTAGAACTGGGAGAAAATTCGTAGACTAGATGATACAGGTTTGTATAAATCCAGTTTATAAGAAGGAAACCTGGTTTAGACAAGACTTGGGTAAGAAAACAGTTCTTGCAAGCTTGTAAGAGAATATATATAAGATCATTAACATAAAAATAAATCAATGCACTGCTGTTGAGTAGCTGTTCCAGAGCTACGTTATTTCAGAATAGTATTTTTATATTTGTCAGAATATACTTTCCTAGTAAAATGAGGAAATTTACAGTGGCTTAAGGAAAGATAAGTGTGCAAAGCCACCTTAAAAACCATATCTTGATCAGAGTAGGCCTCATAACCTGTGAGCCATGGAGATTTTTTTGTTGTTGTGCACCAAGAGCCTTGGCATATTCACTGCTCTCACATTACATGCAAATTTATTCCATTTTGTGTAATTCAGTCGCAGCTCAAGACTGGTGTTGGCCAAAGTGATTTTGATATTAAGTTCCTGTTTGCTTTGGAGATGTGTAGAATTCAAAAATTTTCTTGTGATTTGATGGTTTATAGGTCTGTATTTTTCTTGCTTTAGCCCCAAATATGAAAGGCCTGGACAAGAAACAATCAAAACAGGGATGTGTTTGAGCAAGATTTGTTTATTAGGTGTATAAACTTGTGAAAAGATGCTGCTTAAGCTTTGAGAAATTTAAGTGAATTCAACTACTGTTGGTTTAATTTTTATCATGTTAGGTGTTTACTATCCAGCACTGTAATGTTGTTGGAAAGGGCAGGGGAAAGCATTTAGGAATCTACTGGTAATAGTGACTAGGCAGTGCTTTCAATGTTCTAGAAAGCTGTGATTTGGGGACTGGGAGCTATAGTTGTGGTGATGGGTTTTCTTTTGCCATTTTTTAGAGTTTGGAAAGCTTGGAGAGTGCTATCAGTAGAACAAACTGTTTTGGAGCAAGTGGAAAGACTAGGCTCATGGTCTTTTTCTGGTATCTTTTATGAGCTTTTCATAGTAAAGCTGACTTAATCAAAAAGTTGCATTTTAAAGGTTTTAGATTGAAAACAAACAGAAAATGAGACTTAGAGTATTTTTAGTGTTAGCTTCTATATATTTTACTAATAGTGACCTACTGTCTGAAAAGAGGAAACCAAGAATACACAACCTAGAAGCTGAAAAAATTTGACCCTGAAATCATATAATATCCTAGTAGTGAGAATGACTGATATTGTTTCAGAGTCTCATGAATCTGTTACATTTGCTTTTTGCAGAAGCTTGAAAGAATAGAGGTTTTCTGTTGAGAGGAATTTGTGTGTTCCTCTCAGAAGAAAGTATTCAGTTCAGCATAGGTGAAGAGGAAAGGAGACTATGATTCTTGAAATCTGCGGATATGAATATGTATTCTTTTCCTTCTTTGGTCCATGAACATTTAAAGTTTGACTAATAGCTGTTATAATTAGCCTTCAGGGCTTCAATTGCCTATAGGGTCAGGAAGAAACTATTTTGCTAATGTGTAATTTGGCTTCTTGGCTGCTGATTTGCAGTGGCAGATCACGCTGTGACAGCTGAAGTGCTTCCTACCCCAAATATTATGTTGTGCCCCCCTTGTGGCTGTCACCAGTCATGTGGCAGGGATGACTGAAATGGCACAGGCAGGAGTTGTTAATTTGCTGCATTTTGCTATTCCAGAGTATTAAAGTATTGGCTCCAATATTAGACTGGTAATGGACCATGATGGTATCAGTTTAAGCTTTGGGAAGAAGTTTTTCCAGGGGAAATTGTTAGGGACTTAGCAGAAAACAGTCATCTTCCTCTGTAGCATGGGGAGTAGTTCACCTAATAAAGCATGCCAAAGTGATCTCATACTTAATTACTTACAGTGACTTTGCACATTGGTAATAACCTATTGCCTGTTGGTGACATACATATTTTGTGTAAAAGGACACTAAAAACTGGTTTTGGGCTTGCATTGCAAAGTTTGTGAACTTGCTTAGGTCAGGCAGCACAAGTGCAAAAGATGAGCAACTGCTTCTAATTCTGGAACAGGTAAAAAAAGTGCCCAGAAGGGCACTGTCAGCATTTCACTTTGAAGAAGACTTTGTCCTCTCTGTGGTCCATGTTGGACAGTTTGAGAACTGCTCTTGGAGGGATTTGGGTGACTCTTTGTGACTCGTCAGTGGAGGTTTTTAAAAATGTAATTAGTTTTGCCTCATTTGAATGAGGTGACTCGTTGCTTCATCCCAAGTTGAGAGGCTGAGAAGCCAATTGCAAAAACAAGCTTTCATCTCATGAAGGTAGACGTATTTACTTGCCATTTCCTTGCTTTGATGAAATAACCAATAAAGAGAAACATAGGCTTGAAAGTTGGTCTAAGCCAAAATGAAAGGTATAACCACAGCAACTTCATCACTGCCTTAGCTGAGATGTGCCTGCTGTGAAATGGACAGCAGCCAGGCTTTGCAGTGCATCTGACTTCACCTGGCACTGTCATCTACTCTCTGAAAGCATTTCTTAAATGATATCATGATGAATAGCGTTTCTATTTAACAGTGTTATCTGCCAGAAGTGCTCTGTAGCATCTATTGCTTTGTTCATAAGTTGTTGCAAAGATGAAATAACTAAAGAGTGGCTGAGAAAGTGTTTGGTATCTAGAGAAGATCTGTCTGAATTCAAGATGCTTGGGTAGAAAGCTTGGGCTAACTTCTGGGGGCTTCAGGGTGTGTTATCCTTGTGGAAGAATTGTTGCTGCTTTCTGCTCTTTGTTCTGATGGTGCATCATATTTAAATCAGAGAAAAAAAGCCTCAAAAATATTAAGAGTTTGTGATTAGATGAAATAGCCTTTATTTCTAATAATCTATTAACAACCATTATCTATGGTTGTTAATAGATTATTTATCCAAAAAGTTGTTTTCTAATGACTTTTTGTGCCTGATGTCACAATTGAGTGCTGTGTATTCTTTGCTTCCAAACCAGAGATCTAGACAGCAATAGAAGGCCACAGTGTCCAACTTGGGAGGTGCAATTCCTTTTGATTAATAGGAAGGTGTGTTTGTATCTATAGTTTTTTAAATTGTGATTGCTGAACTTCCAATAAATGAAATACATAAGAAAACCTAATTTCATTCTGTATTTCTCCCCACGTTAAGAATGGAGAATTCTCCCTCTGTGCTAGTTAATCTGTAATTTGGAGTTCTGGTGCAGAGGATAAGCATGACACTTCTGTGAAATCAATATTAACTATCATACTCTGCATTTTAACCTAGCGTGTCAAAGCTTCATTTTCTATGTCTTGCACTACAATACACTTAGAGTTTTTTTCAGTGATTTTAAAACCAGACTTAAACCGTGAAATGAATGTCTTGTATCATATATATTGCCAGTTAAATTGAGAAGAATTCACTTGTTCTTTGCTCTGGCATTAAACTTTAAACTGGCAGACTATTCCAGTAATTAAGGCTTTAAAATACCAAAATTTCATAAACTGTAGGACTTGATTTTGTAACAGCTCTTCAAATGCTCTTTGGGTTTGTTTGGTTTTTGTTGGTTTTTTTTTTTTTAATCTCCTGCCCTGTGTTCTGTATAGCTCTTCAGTATAAATGATTGACCAAATTCCTGATTCTTGGAATAAGGATGGATTTTGTTAGTTTTGAGTAACAGTAAGGTAATAACAATAAACACACACAAAAAAATTCTAACGTATTGCTGACACAACTGACTAGGACGTCTCATGGCACTGTAAATATTGCAGTGTCAGTGTAAATATTGCAGGACATGCATGTTTTTTATAATATGAACTCCCCCTTTGTCCTCTGTGGTGATTCTCACACTACTACCTGAGCTGGGCTGCTTTCTTAGCCTGTGGCACGTTAGAATTGTGTGGTGTGGTAGGTTGAAAAGTAATCATATAAAACTTTGTTTTTGAGGAATCTTTTAAATTTGTTTCAGGGTTTTTGCATACTAAAAGAGACTTTTTGGAGATGATAGCAGCAAGTCTTAGAGTAACTTTTACTTGGGCTCATGTGAAAGCAAAGTTGTGGAGCTCGTGCCTTTAAGGAGAAGGTATCGAAATACGTGTGGAGAAGTCAGAGATGCAGAATGGGATTTGCAAACAGTGATATGTTAAGTAGCATAGTGAATTTTGGATGCTGAGTGAAGAGTCACCAAAGCAGCCAGAGAGGAAATGTTTGGGACAAATATATGTTAAAGCTAATGTTTTTCTCTCTATGTGGTAGGTGCCTTATGTCTACCGAGAGTTTTTGTTTTCTGAAGGTACTGACACTTCATTGTTTAAAGCATTATAGAGAAGCACTGTTGGTGATGTTATAGTAATTGCTTTTGTTAGAATACTGGGATTCAAAGGGGAAGATAAAGGTCTAAGTCTCTTTTTTCAGACTGAGATTCAAAATCCATCTTCCAGAAGTGTACACTGTGTTTCTGTGTACTGGGAAATTATTAATTTCTTCCTGTTCACGTTCCTCCTCTTTGTGGAAAGAGAGGAATGTTATCACTCACTCACCTTCATCTAGCACGAATGGTAAGTGGTAAAGACAGCCGTGGAAAAGAGACATAGGGTAGAGGAGGAGTTATTTATAGGACTTTTTTATTTTTAAATATAATTTTCTCACTTGAGATTGCTACTGCATTTTATTCTGAAGATCTCCTTTTTGTGTGTATGTGTGAGAGCAGATTTTTGGGGATTAAAATGTAGAACTTTTTGATCCTTTCTTTCCTCTTTAAATCATACTCATTCTACAGATTATTATATTTTACAGGAAGGGCAATGCCGTTATTTCTTTCTCTTTAGAAGAAAGTTCCCTACATTTTAGGAGGAATTGAAAAACAATTGCCTGACAAAACATGTAGAGGAAATGCATGGAGTGTTTGAGGATCCTATATTTGACTGAGTCGTGAACTTTTCATGGAATTTAGTCTTATGATGTGAACACTTCCAAACTGTTTCAAATTTTAATATGTTCCTGTCAAGATGGAGAGGATTGTTGCCATTCCAAGGATTAGGCTGCAGTGTGAAGGAGGCTTTCCAGATGTGCAGTTAAGATTATTGGTGTGTAAATGAAACAGAAATTCTGTTTGTGTCTCAACTCTTTGTGGGCTTAGATGTATTAAACTCAGTTGTTCACATACCCAGTCTGTCATACTTGTTCAGAAATATGGAGTTAGCTTGGTACAATCACTCTCTTTTGGGATCCTGGAAGAAGTTGTTCTCTTTGGAAGTAAACATTTTAAGGATAAAATACTAATTTGCCATGTGTGGTACTTCTTGAGCAAAGTTAGTGTCACAGACTTGTGTTTGTTATTTTGGTAGATTATACATTATTATTTTGGTTTGTCATAGCTCTGTCTACAAAATGGGATATAACAAATTTTAGATGTTTAAATTTTTCTTTTGATTTAATAATGAAATGGGGGTTTTTTAAGTTACTTTTGTTTTTTGTTTCTCTTTGCAGCTTTCATCCAGTCGGATGGCATAATAGAAATGCTACGTTTTGATGAAGGAGACCTATTGCAGGTATGTAGCCTGAGTTAATCATCTGAACTAGCAATGTTTCATCTTTTTGATAGCTGCTTTTTGAGCTCATAGGTTAGTGGAGTTCTGGGAATAAGCAAGCATTAAGCTCAAGTCCACAGTACCTTTGGACTTTCTAAAGCTATTTTCAGTAGTATGCTTCAGTGTGGCCAGAGGTTCTGGTTCCTTGATGTTTTGTGTTGGGAAAACTTGTGGGTTTTGCTGTAGGTTCTCTCTGGCCTGTCTGTCCTGTCCAGTTTTCTTTCTTTCTCAGAAAAACTGGGGGATACTTTGTGTTTAAAGCTCATCTTGGTCCAGAGGTGGGATGACATTGGCTAACTCATCTGTAGGAACTGCAAGTGTTGCAAGATTCCCAAACCTAAAGGCAGTTCTTGGGACCAAGTTACCCCTGGGTTTAAAGAAATTTTAATTACTTTAGTGATGTAATTACTGTTGCAAATAGTAGTTTTTCTTGCATGATGTTGCCATTCCTGTCAATTTTCTTCTGGTCTGAGTCAAAACAGGAAAAATGTTAATTTTGAAGAATAAATGCTGAAATTTTGAGATGGTGGTAGTAGTTAGGATGACATACATAGCAACATGGCTTGATACTACTACTGCTACTACATAGCTCTGAAGCTCTATTGACTAGGATTTCATATGTGTGCGTTTTGTGGATTGTATGTATGGTGAGAATATTTCTCTTAAAATTCCTTGATGATGATAATCTACTACTTGAAAGGGAGCAGAGGAGTTACCAGTGTGGTGCTTGATTTATAATTCCTGCCTCCTGTGTAGTTCAGAAAAGTAAATATATGCATCAACATATTGCATGTTTCAGATTTATGATGATGCCTTTTTTGGTTTTTTTTCCCTGCCAACCAAGTTGTTTAGGTTGACTTTTTTTCTTTCTTCAATCCTTGGTCCTTAATGTAACTCAGGAATATCTTACTGTGGATGTTAAGACTGTAATGTACAAGAGTAAAATACTTCAAAATTATGTAAACTGGTGATAGGAAACATTGCAGCTAGAAACAAGTAAGAAACCCCTGATACACACCCCTCAACAAAAACTTCAGAAACCCAAATACCCTACCAAACAAGCAAACAAAAAAGCCTCGGGTTTCTCATTAGCCAGTTGTTCAGTTGTCATGTGCTAAACATATTCTCATAATAGATATCTGTGTATAGGCTTATGTTTGGATGTGCAGAGTAGAGTGGTGGAAGTTTTCCATATAGTGATTGCATTCTCAATTATTAAAGCTTTCAACTGTGAATATTTCTTTAACTTGCTTGAAGATACCACATACTACCATAAATATAAGGAAAGAATCCCACTTGGCTTAGTTTCTTTTACGTACTCTATCAGAATATATTTTGTTTGACACGAGTGGTTTAATAAAAACGACAGAGATGTCATTAGCCCAGTGTTTAAGGTAAAGATGATGTAGTTGTGTTCACTCATCTATATTTTAAGTGTTCCTTTCTCACCTGGATTATTTTGTTAAAGTAGTTCAAATTAATCTTAAAAATCTGTAATTATCGTACTCATTTTAGCGCTAGTTCTAAGACTAGAAATTCATGGTAATGCTGTGGGCCACTCAGTAAGTCATATAAAGCTGGGAAAGTTAAAGGATTGTTAATTATACTATTGCAAGATGTAGCGCTGTTATTATGGTGGGACAAAGTCAAGCAGGTCTGCATGGTGCACTGTAAAATTTGCAGTGCTTTAGATTGTATTGGGCCATTTCCTTTAATATGTTGCTGAATGTTTGATTTAAAACAAAACAAGAGAGAAAAAAATTCTGATAAGTGGTTTTTATGTTTTATGGTTGTGGCTCTTAAGCCAAACACACCTATGTAAGTGAAACCACTTCCTTTTAATCAGAATGATAGCATATACTGTTTTCTTAGCTTAAAAATTATTTGGTTTTTTTTCATGTAGATATTAATGTGATGAACTCTTGTGACTACTCACTGCAATTGAAAAAACCCAGTTACAATTAAACAAGACTTATGTCTTGTGAACAGCAGTTACTAAAGTTTTAAACCTACTGTGATGTCACTAACTGTTTCTCTTTCGGGCTTTCCATAAGCTTTCACAAATGCCTGTTGTTCATTACAAATACCATGATGCATCAGTAAATCAGTATTGTCTAACGTTATGTCACCTTGAGGTGTTGGGGTTTTTTTAATATAAAAAAATAACCAATTCAGTACACAAAGTGATTAATTATCATTGGGGTATCAAAGCTATCTCCAGTCTTGGTTTATCTCCACTTTCCCCAATAATCTGATATCTTTAGAGTGGAAGCAAGCTTTTTTTGTTTGAAAGAGTTGCTTTACAAGTAAGGTAAATCAAATGCCAAGCCTTGAATAATTTTATTTTAGGGATTCCTGTCATCTCCTTCCAGTTAATGTCAACCCTCTTGATACTGGTTTTTTGTACTAATTTGGAATACATACATGTTGGTAAAATACTCCTTATGTCTTTCAATCACATTTTAGGAATTTTGTTGTAAAAAATAAATCGGATGTGTTGAAAAGTTTGGCTTGACCAGTCTGACAAAAACCAGCTGTTTATTGAAAAAGAATATATCTCTAAATATTTGAGTAGGAAAACATTTCATTGGTAAAAATAAGCTGAAAATGGAAATTTCATGAGCTCATGCTACTGGATAACTAGCAAAAGTAGAGACTGTACTCTTTTGGTGTGGACTTACAGTTTGTGGTTTAGAAAGCGCTATACCGTGTAGCTCAACTTAATGTCTTGCCAGAGCAAAAGTGAGAATTCTACTCTTTAGCATATGTGTTCAGAGTAAACGTTTATATCTAAATAAATTTTTTCTAGTTTTGCCTGTGGATTAAATTAAAATAACGAGGAAATTTCTTAATTCTGTCTATTTACATGAATTGGTCCCTTTAAGAACTCAACTTTTTGAACTCTTCGACTACTTCATTTAGATCCTGAACATAGGGTAAGAATAGTATTAATGTAAATGCAATGTAAGGTTAGATTTTTTTTCTTCAATAGCAGGTGGTTTGCAGATGTCTGTATAGTTGTTTGTCATTTCAGTCTGTGACTCTGAAGTGTAATAGTAATGGACCTTGGAAGAACATGTACACATCTTTCAGGTGGTGGTGGTAGGGTGATGGGCTATGCCTGGCGGGTGCTTGACTCTTCTGTTCTTAAAACCTCTAGAGAAGTATGTAAGTTTCATGCCTGAGCTGGTTTTGCTGCTGATTTTTTTCTCAAACATATGGGTACTTGGGTTTTTTGTTAGGTTGTTTTTCCTCTTCATCGTGATAACTTTTTTTTGTGCTAAAATCTACCTACAGCTTCTTCATGCAAGTTTTTTACAACACTCTCTAAATTTACAGGGTTTTTATTTGTCACTGCTTAAAGTGTAGCATTTATTTGACACATTGTGCTCAGAGAGAGGACAGAGTAGTTCCTTCCCTGCCCAATAACACTTGTTTTAGTAATGCCAAAATAAGTTGTAAGTTTTTGACAGCATTTTGTTTGCCCAGATAGCTTGTATTTCGCTGTGCCTTCCAGGCACATTATTTTCTTTAATGTGCTTATCAGTTATTTCCTTCCCAGTTTTATATTTAAGCTCTCATTCAGCTGAACTTTGCTATGTCAGTGTCAGGCCACCTCCTCCATGTGTTCTCCTGATTATTTGAACCCTTTTCCAAACCTGACAGATGCTTCGTGTCTCTGACAATGATGTCATCTGCAACTATTAGAGGGGCTGAAATAAACTACAACTGTTACTTTTAATAATTTGTCCTTTCATGTTAAGCCAGCATACTGGCTTACTTTTTGAGGACTTTATTTTTTTTGTTACTAAAGGACTATTTCCCAGGTCCTTCTATTTATTTGTTGTTAGATCTTTTGCCTTGGGTATCTAATATTCTTCTGTACAGTGTAGTTGGGACTGCTATTTTCTAGAGTGATTTTTTTTTTATTTTTTTAATTCAGATTGTTTGGAAAGTACTTCTGCTTATGTTGTAGTATTTTTAAAGTAGTGCATTGCTAAAATGAAAAAGGAAAGTGGTAAGACTTTTCAGTCAAATTATCTTAACATGCATCTGCCACAATAATAATAAGTGTATGAAACCATTTTTTGCAGAAATTATTTTACTGATAATTACTGTTTTGCAGAATAGCTGAAATAGGTGGAATAAAGAAAACCTGTGTGCTTATATATACTTCATGCACATTTGATGTCTTTGTTCATAAATTGCTGTAAACTGCTTGTTATGGAGACTGGTCCTACATGACAAAGAGACAGGACCTTAATATGACTTCCAGTGGCTTTGTAACACAGAAGATGTGGAACCAAATTAGCTTTGTGGGACTCAGCTGTGTTGAGTTCTTACTGGTGGAAATTTAGTATTTTCTGCATGATCTATGCTTCATTCTCAGTGGCACAGCAAAGAATTCTCTTAACAGAAGTAGCAAGCATTCAGTTCTGGTGTTTCAGCAATTGCATTTTCAGGGAGTAAAGTCCAAGCGTGTATTTTAATGAACTCAAATTTTTATATTGTATATTGACTTTTTAAAGGGATTTGATGTGGTCTCCATTGATAGCACTTAGCCAAAGTGCTAAGAATCCAGGCTCATAGGTGGACAGTCGAGCGGCTAGAGCATTGACCTCGATGGGTGTATTCTACAGGACAGAGTTCAGCTGGCAGTGATAGATTGGAACTGAGGACAGCACTGCTTGAAGTTGTCTTTAGCAGCCCGGTTGGTGTATGCAGAGTGCTCTCAGTGAGTTTGGAGATGATACCAGATTGGCCAAAGTAGCTGTTACACTGGGAGGCAGGGCTGCAATTCAGAGGGCCTTTGGCAGGCTGGCAGGAACCTCTTGACTTTCAGCTCAGACAAAGACAAGGCCTGCACCTGAGAGGGAACAACCCTGTGTGACAGGATAGGCTGGGCTGTGACAGCAGCACTGCAGAAAAGACATGGGGGGTTCAGGTAGAGAACAGGTTAAATGTAAGTTGTCCATGTGCTGTTGCAGCAAAGACAACTGCCAGCCTACTGAATTGTGAATAAATGTGGACCCAGAAGATAAAGGGTGTGGTTTTCTCCCCACCTGTGGGGCTGCAACTGAGCCCAACCATCCCAATCTGGGTTACCCAGTGTGAGGAAGGCACTGACATACTGGAGCAGGCACAGCAGAGTAATACGTGATGATCAGGGGCTGGAAGGCTTCCCATGTTAGGATGTGTTTTTTCAGCTATTAGGAGAAAAGACCAAGATGAAAACTGATTGCTGTGGGCAGTGTGGAATTAACAGGAACCAGATTTTTCATTGTATGCAGTGAAAGGATGAGAAGCTTTGGACACAGATTCTCAAACCCATGCAAGAAAAAGACTGTTAAGCTTGAGGATATTCAAACGCTGGGCCGGGTTATTAAAAGAAATTGTAGAATTTCTGTCTTTTGAGATACCCAAAACATGGTGGCCCAAAGCTATGAACAGCCTGAACTAATGAGATAGCCACTGAGCAACAGCTGACTTGATGGCTTCTGGAGCTTTCTTTCTCATGTGATTTTACAGAGGAGTAAGAGCCATCTTAGTTCATTGCCATTGCTTGTGTGTAGCTGAAGTTCTGCTTCTTGTACTGGAAGAGTTGCCATCCCCAGGCCTTAGATTAAAAATAATTGGTCTCCAGGTGACTGTTGCAAAGCCAATGTCAATAGCATGTGCTGCATCATCTACAGTCAACTGATGACATTTTTGTTTTCTTATGTGAGTTTGGGTCATGAAGGACCAGGGCAAGAATGACTTCAGTCCACTTTCAGCTACCTCTCAGATTACAACATTCATATTTTCATTACCTTAAGGAAGCTATTCCTCATTAATTATGTTTCTTTTAGTTATACTAATTACTAGCATAAAGCTCATGAGCGCAACAATGAAGATTTAAGGTGCCAGTTATGTATCAGTTTTGCAGCTATCTATCAACATTTAGTTGCGAGCAGCATGTACCTCTTCCACAAGAAGGAACCAGTGAGATCTAAAATGTTCTGAGTCTTTCAGACTGCAACACTCTTTTAAATTGGTGTGGATACTCTCTTGTGTAGGAATATAGAAAACTTACATTGTTGGGAATTTTGTTAACATTAAAGAAATATATTTGGTGTTAGAAATTCCAGGTCTTGGTTAAGAGGGTCTGCCTCCTTGCATTGCCCCAACTGTCCTTGTTGAAGACTTCTGAGCTCTTGTTTAGTTGCTTAAACACAGGTAACCATTGCTATTTGAGATGTCCTGGACTGTCCTGGACATCTGCATGGACCTGGCAGATATGACGAGGGGTGTAGGAGAAGCTGTGTCCTTGTGGATGTCAGTCTGAGACCAGGCAGGCTGCCCTAGGACATTTATCTCAAGTGGCAGCAGAGGCCTATGTTTAGATGACTGAATGTAGTGCTAGGTAATATGACCTCTTACCAAGAAGTGAAGAATAGCTATTATAACAAATTGATGAGCTATTAACTTGGTGGTTGTGATTGGTTCTTTGTTTGGTGGGATTTTTTTGTTTTTATGTTCTGGCTGAAGTTAACAACCATCACTATTTCTTTAGAGACGGCCTTCAGGCTGTAAGGTATGGACTTGGATTCTCCATGTATGCAAGATTGTCTGGTATCTTTCACAATTACACTGAGTCTTTAAAGTGTACTTTGAGGCACAGATTCTCTGTGAAATCTGTCTTGAGAATATAAGCCTGTAGAGAGAAACTATTCTGAAGTCTTGAAACCATGGTGTTGGCAGTCTGCCTTCAAATTTTCTAGCTTGCTCTGTGCAAGTTTTCTCAAGATCTTTATACTGAAATCCTCTTGATTTATAGTTTAATCCTTCTAGGGTTACATAAGAGATTAAATTAAGGCATGTTACTGTTAGGAGCAACAGCCTAAATGTTATCTGCGGTCTTTAAATTTAAAATAAACAAATAAATAAAAAAGAAACATCTATCTTCAAGACTTGAACACAGCCTTTAGGATAGAAGGATCATAAATGCCCAGTACTAGTAAAAGGGCTGATTTTTTCACTTTTTTTGGCTCAGTTGTTTGTTTCTACTGTTCCTTTTTTGTGCTGAACTTTTAAGTTTTGTTGTTAGGGATTTGAATTGGGAAATTAATCCAATTAAAAGTTTTTTTTTCCCCTGTAACTTACCTTATTATATATCTTGAAATATTAATCTGATCTTCCTGATATTGCAATCTGTGTATTGCAATATTTTACTTGTAATGCTCCTCCAGTAGAGAGAAGATGTAATAAATGTTTCATTTGAGTAATATTTTGCTAATTCTGCACTTTTACAATGTATCCTTTATGGAAGAAAAGACAAAGCTGTATTTTTTTAAAGAGCATAATTTTATTTCTCTTTACCTGATAAACCAACAGTATTAAGCAAACCCCACACAATAAATAGTGGATTGATCAGGTACATGGCTTTAGTTCTTGGCAGTTTTGTGCAGTCACATAGGAAAAATAGCAAACCAGACTGCAGTACAATAGGTCCACAATTATACCTGCAGATCAAATTAAAAAAAAAAGTATTTAGGACTTGTAACTGAACAGAGCTGTATGGTTTTGTTTACTGCACAACTTGAAAGACTGACGTGCAGTAAAAATGAGTGGTAATTATAGAAACTGCCACATGAGATTTATTTTTGGTTTAGTTCCATCATGCTGTAGTTGCTGAAGTTGGTATGCTATTTCTTTGCTCTTGATAGACCCTGATCCAAAAAACAAACTTGAAAAACCCCAGCAAAATCCACACAAGATACCCACAAAAACAACCAAACAAAGTAAAAAACAAGCAGCTCCTGCTCACAAAACAGAAAGTGTAATTAAAATGAATTTATAACACTGGTTGTGTTTAATGGCTATCTGAAAGCGAAAACCAGGCTTTTCCTTGCAAGTGTGACTCTTTGATGTATTTTTGCCTTAAAATATATCCCAGAAATACCAGTTTTAGCAGAGTAATTTATGATTTTAAACCTGATCTACAGATATTCGAGTGAACATTTTCATATAAAATCAGTAATTTCAGAACATAGAAAACCTTGGGTGTGCAATCAGATAATTAACTCCCAACAGTTAACTACAGCCATGGCAATGCAGTAGTTGCACTTTTGTCAATTTTGTGTATTTCCATTTGTTTCTGCATTTTTCTGGAGTTAAATTGGATCTCCACTGCCCTCTTCCCAAAGGTTAGCCTGAGTGGGATCTTAGACTGAGTCTGACATTGCTGGTATTGATAGCCAATTATGATGCTTCAGAGTACATATAACTAACAACTTCCTGTATTAAATTATTTAAAACTTAATAGAAGGTGCTGTCTTGTTAGAGCCAAAGCTAAAGTTGTCAAGGATGGGACAGTGCTGCTAATGGCTATTTTAGTTGCCCTGTCATAGGATCTGAACCTGTTAGCTTCATCATCTGACTGTCAGGTAACTGCTGGTAACTTAATTATGTGCTTTAGTAATGTTTTGAAAGGACAAAACCCTTCATTGTTGAAAGAAAGGTTTTATTTAATTTTAGTGATCAATGTGCTTTCAGGGACATTGGTAAGGATTACAGGGTTTTATATATCTGTTAATTTCACAGAGTAAGAGTGGTTTAACTCCAGCTGGAAGCTCAGCTTCGCACAGCTGCTTGCTCTATTTCCCCCATGAGATGGGATGGGGGAAGGGAGTCTGGAGAGTAAAAGTGAGAAAACTGGTGGGATAAGACAAAGACACTTAAATAGGTAAAGCAAAACAAAGAAATCACAGAATTATAATCACAGAATGTTCTTAGTTGGAAGGGACCACAAGGATCAATGAGTCAAACTCCTGGCCTTTGCAAAGGACAGCTTCAAGATTCACACCATGTGCTTGAGAGCGTTGTCCCAACGCTTCAAAATGCCTATTTCAGTGCCAAACCACCCTCGGGGTGAAGAACCTTCTTATATATAACCTAAACCTTCCCAGATGCATGCTGTCACAGAAGTCATGTACCCAATGTCCTTATCTCAACCCATGAGTTTTCTCATGGTTGAACTGGGAAAATAATGTGTGGCATTTAAAACTGGAAGGTTTGCCTTTCCAGTCTGAGGTAAATATAAGGTATGGAAGTAAGAGATCTGCCTTTCTTCTGTTTAATTTCTTTAGATTTCAGAGCTAATTAACTTCTTAATTAGCAGTACTTCTTAGAAAGTTTTAGATAGTAAACATTTTGTACCTTAAGCATTCATCACTTAAGAAGGATTTAAAATCAGTTTTAATTCATTTTAATTGAATTTCCCTTACAACCTGTTGGAAATTGTTTCAGAGTAGTAAGTATTTACCTGTATCTTACTGGAAATAGAAAATGGAGTGTGGCATCAGAAGTTAAGAAGCTGAATTAAAAACTTATCAGTATATGAGTAGTAGTATACCTTAGCTAGGAAAATTACATGGAAAGCTTTGTAAGCTTTTTTCTGTTCATTAAATTAATGAATAGAGATGAAGAATAAGGATAAAGATGAAGATGAAGAATTAGGACTGGTTTCCTAATTACAGTACAAATGTAGTAGGTAAGCTTAAAGGAAGGCTTGCTGACTTTCAAATTACAATAATGTAGTATAAAACAACTTCACTTGTTTTTTAGTCTTTTCTTCACTGAGGAAAAACTGCACTGATTATTCTGTGCTGTAAAATGTAATTTCATGTGAATCCCTTCTTACAATATCCCTTTAGCAAGGCAGTCTGACTCTCTATATCAGAGATTTTAAACCAAAAAAATTTGATGAATGCTCTGTGTTGCCTTTCAAAATTGCAAATAAATCCTCAAGTTACAAGCAGATTAGCTTTGTTTTACAGTGGTAAATAATACACTTCCAGCTTTCTTTAGTTTGATGCAAATTGGAGAGTGAGCAAACCAAATAATTTAATTTTAAATCTGGAACACTACTTAGATTTACAATCCAGAATTGATCCTTAACGCAAGTCAAACAAATGTTTGTAGAATCAGTGCTTCAATAGGAATAATTATAAAATTTCCAAAAAATGTTACCAAATAGCAAAATCAAAATTCATCTAATAAAAAGAATCTATATTTTAAGTAAAGATAACTTTTAATAAACTATTTTAAAAAATACTTTTAACTTAGAAAAAACAAAGAAAGAAAGTGTAATTTTTAGCTGGAATAGAAATCAGTGAAGTGTTCAGCAAAAGGGACTTGATTTTTAGTTCTGAAATGAGATACAAGTTTGCATTCCCCTTGCAAGCGACATCCTTGTACTAGACGTGAACTGGTCAAAGTGCTCTATAAATTTCATCACACCTGTGAGCTTTCTTCCCACTCTCAGGAGGTAAGTATTCAGTTTGGCCATAAAATGTCTTTAAGAGGATGACTAAAATCCTCAGTCAAATTTTCCAAGTCTGGTATGTTTTAACATTAGCTGTATCAGAAGGACACTGCATATGCCGGCTTCTAAACCAGTTGGTATTTCTTAGGCAAGAGTAAACTAATCGGAAATCCTTAGACAACCTAACCTCCTTGTTTTCAGATAATTAACTGAAATGTCCAGCAGAATGGAAGGAAGGGTATGAATAATAGAGGCTAGAAGATCATTAGCAGAGAAGGAGATGATGTTTCCTAGTCAAATGGAGATTATAGCCTTCTTTGTTTTCTAGGTGTTAAATTACATCAATGAGATAATTGGTGGACTGTTTCTTTTATATACTTTTCTTTGCAGTTTGTTTCTTACATCGCTCTATGCTAGGATTTTCTTTTGCTCCATAGAGTGTTATAGTTTCCTGGACTTTTTCCTTCTCTCAGTTTTTAGGTTGTTAAGTTGCTGCTTGTTTTGTAGTTCCTGGGCATAACTACCACAGTTCTTGTCCAAGGCCAAACTTAATTTCTTTATTGGGAAAAGCCAATTTACATTTTCTGCTCCAGTTCAGAACTTTTTTTCTTTCAAGCTCTGATTTGCTAACTTGTTGCAGTCACCAGGTTGTTAGGTTGGGATTTTTCTTGCACTTGGGGGTATAATGCTGTTGGTCTTTTAAATTTATGGTTTTTTTTCTTTTACAGGCTGAGACAACTTTAGGCCTCAGTTCATATCAACAGAAAAGGTAAGCATTTTCTAAAAGTTTAATACGGACTTCAATCATAAGATTTGTGATACTTTTAATAAGAATAATATAGGTTTAGTGTAAAAAAGATCAATTACAAACCATGTGATTTTTTTTCAATTCTCTTTCTCATACAGAGGAAATTAAACTAAAATGTGAGATAGTTTTTAATATTGAAGAGCGCAATCATAGAATGGTTTGAGTTGGAAGGTACCTTGAAGATAAGTTAGTTCCATCCCTCTACCATGGGCTGAGTTCCTGTCCCTCACTACCCTATCAATAAATAATTCCTTCCTAATATCTCGTCTAAACCTTCCCTCTTTGAGTTTAAAGCCCTTTCTTCCTTGTCTTAGCACTAAATGACATCATGAAAAGTCCCTCTCTACCTCTCTTGTAGCCCATTTTGGGTACTGGAAGGTGATCTAAGGTCACATCAGAGCCTTCTCTTCTTCAGGCTGAGCAGCCTCAACTCTCCCAGCCTGTCCTTGTAGGAGAGGTGCTTTGTCCTAGTCACCTCTGTGGCCCTTCATGAGGAAGAAAGTTCACATGTGGAGTAAAAAACTGAAGAATTCTTTAATTCACTTTGTAATGTATACCACAGGGTAATTCTGTGTAATTAAACTGAGACACTGCTTGTTGATTTTTTTTAAATAATTTTTCTATAGTTTCTTTTATGAAGGAGAATGTTTGCCTGCTTCACAGGTTCTTGATGTAGTCTTTGAGGAAAAACTTGATGTTATTTTTGATAGATTCTTCCCTGCATTCCTTTGTCCAGTCATAGAATCATTATGGTTGGAAAAGACCTCCATGATCACCATTTCCTACCTTCAGCCATGTGCCCCTGTGCCCACTTAGCCATACCACAGAGCTGTGCATCTACTCATTTTGTGGTGGTGATGTCACCTCTTCCCTAGGGAGGCTGTTCCAGTACTTAACCACATGGTGATTTTTTCCTGAATATCCAACCTGGATCTCCCCTGGTGCAGCTTGAGGCCATTTCCTCCTGTTCTGTCTCTGGTTGCCTGGGAGGAGACACTCCTACATGGCTGCAACCTCCTTTCAGGTGGTTGTGAAGAGCAGTGAGGTCACCTCTAAGCCTCCTTTTCTCCAGACTAGGCAGCCCAGGCCCTGTCTTTTTCTCTCCTGTCCTGAAGACATAATCTGTTATTGCAGAGTTTGCCATGTATGATATCTGAGAAGGAAAATAAGTGGCCCTTTTTTTCCCCTAACTTTTCTCTGAGGAATCATCAGATATTCTTATTTAATGAATGCATTGAACAGTAATAATGAAGCTTGTTTCTTGCACAGTAGCATTCAGCAAACTGTCATAGCGCATTTTCCGTAAATACAGTTAGGTTTTTTTTCCACAACCTGTTTTCTGTTCCTTTTCAGGAAATCTAGTAAAAGAATTTTCCATTTCAGATGAGTTCCTATTTTACTGTGTGCATGGTTGCTTAACTGTGGGCTTTAGATCCTTCTTTATTCAAGTTTTGAAAAACCTATGAAATCTCAAGCTGTGGACAGGAATGCAAACAACTGTAGTTATGTACTGCAGTATGTCAGTCAGATTGCAAGTATGAGAACATGAATTTACAGGAATGACAGTTGAACAAAAGATAACAATGATTACTGTATTTCTGTGTCATTGGATATAGGCAGACCTTATGGAGATTCTTTAAATGGAATTGTATCTTGTTTAAATAATGAAATCTCAGTGGCAGAAAGGAAGTGCCTATATTGGTGTCCACAGATTAGGTGCAAATTTGTTTCTCAGAAAACAACTGAATTTGGTGATTCTTGAGATTGAGGCCATGGACTAGATTGCTTAATTTCTCAGCTAAGAAGATTGCTTTCTGTATTGGAAGCTTCACTGGTCTAGAGTGTGTTCTGTTTGTTAAAACACTGGTTTAGATATCCAGAAACAAATAGTCCATTTCACTTAAGAGCGCTAGCCTATTTGAAGTTCAGTCATAGTGTGATGAAGATCTGCATCACAGGCTCTCTGGTACCATATTACATAGTAAATACCAAATCTGCTTTCTGTTTTTCTCTCTCACTGTTATTGGTTTTGCATGAATCTTTCCTCTAAGTCTTTTTCTAGGTGTTCTTTTTTTTTTTTTTTCCCAATGGTATTGCTAGTAACAGTACTGAACTTCTCTAGATAACTTGTCTTTCCTTGTCCTTATTAGAGATTATTTCTTCTTCTTGTTATACCTTGCCAGTATTTTCCCTATTTAGACAGTTTATTCAGTTCTCTGATCTGCTTTTTAGCACTAGTTGGAAGGAGGGAAATGAATTAGCAATTTTATTTATTTTGTTCATAACCATGATTGGGTTACAGGGCATCTAATCAAGCTTTTCCCTGTTCTTTCCCCAGACATTCTCCCTTGGGAATTGTTAGCTTTGAGCTTTGTCTGGTACGAGTGTGTTTTCCTGATACAAGGTTAATATTCACATATCTGAGCCAGCTACTCTCTGGGTAGTTTATGAAAAAAATTGTTGCTAGTCTTTTTATTCATCTGCATTCCAAGCACCTGCTTCTGCCATAGTGGTCAGTTGTTTTGTAGGAGTTCACTTTCTCGCTGAACCTATGATTAATACTCATATCTCTTAAAAAAAAAAATCTTGTTTTAAAATTAAACTATCTTTTCTGCTATATGCAGCTCAGCCTTATTTTTAAATATTAACAAATTGTAGATGCACTCAGGTTACTTACAGAACATTTTTAGCTCAGAAAGTCTGCAGTGGCTCTTTCGAGGATTCTGGCACAAAAAGTACCCACTGTGAAGTATTTGCCAATTTGTCTTATTAAAAGTTCACATCGTTATTTTTAGATATGCTTTTATTTGATTTTGTGGTAATGGAAATAAAGTAGCAGCTTTCTAAGAGTTCTTGTTGCTAAATAAAATAATGAGAATTGAGCTGTTTCATAGCTAAATTCTGTTGTCTTTATTTCTTTACAATTTATGGCACAAGAGAGGAAATAAAACCCTTTAAACTACTGCTGAAGTAATGTGGGAAAAAATATATGTGGAGTATGCTTAGATTTAAATTTTCTACAGTAGCAATTAAAGATGTTACAGATAAGATTCCACAGAACACATAACTCCTACAGAAATTCCAGAACAGCTAGAAAGGTAAAGTGAGGATACAGAGACACAGTTGCTGCCCAACTTTGCAGAAATCTTTAAATACTGTATGTGACAAGCCTTTTCTTCATCTCCAAATGAAAAGATATGCATTGATTATCTAAAATTGAGTGTCTAGTACTCTGATAAACAGCAAAGCATTATGGAAGTGCTGAAGAGTATCCTTAAGACAGAAGAATATTGTGGCTCGGCACAGATGGACATCTGTATCAGCTGGAGTGTTTGCAGGCATTGCTATTTTGACCATGTTTGTGACAGCATCTGTGATGAACATTATTGAGACACAAAGTTGCACTTCAGTGAATTGCATCTGGGTATTAGCAGTATGTTAGTTAGTAGTTGAGGTAAATGTTCACTCAGATATATCTTGGATGGAACAAGGAGGATTATGATCCTGCTGGGGACTATGAAGTTCACTGTCAAATCTCGTTTTCAAAGTCAAAATTCTTGCAGAAGGAAAAAAGTGTTGAGAACATTTAAATTATGGGTTCAGCTGGCTCCTAGCAAGTTTGTAGTCTGCTGGTCCTTGGTGGCAGGTATCAGCAGTCCTCTCTTCCAAATGCATCTTTTCTTTTTCCTGTTGTTCTTCTTGTCATTAAAAGTTAGAAAACTTGGAGGGGTAGGGAAGGAAAAATATTTAAATTGTTATATAAGACCGGGAGCCATATTTCTACATGCATACAATAGTAATTAACTTCATGTCATTATGCTGTAAAGTTGCCCTACCCATGGGTGTATCCAGCCTTCAGTGAGCGAGTGCCCAGCAGAGCAGACATTATCATCATTTTCTGGTCTGCTGCAAGTTGGCTCGTGTTGGGCCCTTCAGTAGGCAAAATTTGGGAATCCCGATATTGATTGCTACCATTTGAATCTTACTGCAGTTGTTACTTTTGTGATAATAGTTGGCATTCATGATGATATTGTTACTTTTACCAAACTTTAACCAAACGTAACAAATTCAAAAAAATCTGTATTGTCCAACTGGCTTTCCAGGGTAATTCAGCTCTGTGGCATAAGAAAATGTTGCCTAACCTTTACATGTATGTGGAGAATTGAGTACGTCATGATAGTTCAAGTTAAGCCAGATTACTCTTGACAGTGTTTTCAATGCACTTGAAATAAAGATATTAATTATCACTTCCATAAATATTGTAAATATTTTTAGTATTTTTCCATAAAAGGAATTGATATGTCATTCTACCTATAATTACCAATACAAAAGAGGTGCTAACAGTTCAAAGTTTTAATTTTGGAAGAAATTGACAGAATTATTTTTACGATCGCTTTAAGATGAGTGGTTTCTGTTTATTTAAAAATGCACTCTAAATGGTTTTTAAAATTAGACTGTAAACTGTGAAGACGTACTAGTCACTTGTTTCATCCTTATGAAACATAACTGCTAGTGTGGTTTTCCAGTTGTATTCTCCTATGTCCAGTGTCTCTGTAAACTTTGTTTTGTTTAGCATTTGTTCTGCGGTTTGAAGTTTTACTTTAGCCTGAGAAAGTGTACCCAAGCGCTCTCTTACTTGACAGCTGTAATGTGTCACAGCTGCACTTAATAGTAGCAAGAATTTTTTTTTCTTGTAGATCTGAATACAGTTTTTCCTATTGGTATCTTCTTGTATTTTCACTTCTGTTGGACTGTGATCTGCACACCCAAGGCATATGGGCACACAGACACATATTTAAGTATATGCTAAGGCTGACTGGATGTACTAAGCCCACTCCTGTCCTGATAGTGTTTTATTACTTTTATGTGGACAAAACATTGTGGCATTGAAGATGCTTTGACATCCAAACATAGAGCACTGGAAGTTGATTAGCATGCTGTGTATTACACTTGAAATGTTATGATTCAGTTGCAGAGTTTTAGAGTGAGTCATTGAGACATTGTAATTTTATTAAAAAGCTTTTGATTTGATTTTGATTAAAGGATACAATTAAGATTTCCTAGCCTATTCTTAAACTTGTACTGCTGTAAATAGCTTCCTTGTTGAAGTGGTTCTGGAGTATGGAAAGACATCTGAATTTGATCAGTAATTAGTTCTCTGGAATTACACTGGATGCTATTGGATTGATCTTTGCTCAAGGCCTCAGCTTTCATAAAATGAGCCACAAGGGCGTGTTACATTTCCTTGCTGCTCCTCCTTGTTTAGGCAGAACTGCATAGTTCTGGGTAGAACTGGATTTGTTGAGTAGCTTTCCTCGCCCAGGACAAGTGGCTGCAGCTCTGTCTTTGGACCTCTAGGTTTGAAACAGAGTCAGAAAACGAAGATCTAAAACAATAATGCTGTTTTAATGTCAGAAAAGAAAACGTTTGAAGAAAAAAAGAAGAGCTGTTGGTATTTCCATTCAGGAGCCATTGATCTTCTTCTATTCTTTAGTCTTCCCCATTTATTTTTTTATGTTGTTCTCTCTGTGTTTTGTTTTTTGTATGAATAGGATTTTTACTCAGCTCAATTAAAGTGTTATGGTTACAGAGATGCTTAACTGTGGTCACAATCACATCATTCTGAATAATAAAAAATCAGTTCCAGTCAGTGACACTTCTTTGTATTTTTTACTTGTCATTTTTATTGTGGGTTAACTATTGTGCTCTATGTAACTGTACTGATAAAATAAGCAGTAGTAGAGAATGCTTCAAGGTACTTTGTTGACTTCACTGCTGAGTTGTTTGAGTGCTATTTAAGTTTTGGCCTTCATCTAGTAGAATCCTCCTAAAGAGTTTCCAGGGAGAGGTTAGTGTAGGCAAAGCTAAGGAATGTTCCCAGAGCAGAGTCATTGTCTTCTGGACATTGCAAGTTTTGAACAGTACTGCGTGTTTTCTCACATGTGGCCTCAGTGCCTTCAAATGCATCCAAGATTGTTTAGGTACTAATATAGAAGTAGCGGGAGAAATTTAGGATGTGTGTATAAATTACTGTTATACGTTGTACAATATCCAAAACATCTTTCATAGCAATGTTTGGACAGTGCTATGAAAGATGATGCAAACCTGTTTAGTGGGTAGTTTCACTCAGTCATCGTTATGTAAAGGAGAGGTTTACACTTCAGTTATGTCCATTTGCAAGATATTTGCTCTTGCATAATCTCTCCTGGAGACACCACATAATCACTGTCAAATTGCAGTATTCTGACTGGACAAGTTTGCTTCGTTTGTATCTTCTTCCGAATTAGTTGCTTTATTAGTATTAATGAACATTTTGCTAAGAAAGGGCTATTTGAGGGGAAGGGAGCAAAAATGTCATTTACTAGTATCTTTTACAGCATTTCAATTTTTCTTGCAGTGTATCCCTGTATCGGGGAAATTGCCGACCTCTCCGGTTTGAGCCACCAATGCTGGACTTCCATGAACAGTAAGTTGGAAAGTCTTTTAAAGTGTTTAGTTATGCAAATTAAAACAAAACAAAAAAGAAAACAGCAAAGAAAAAAGCCCCAAAACAAAATCAAAAACCCATCTACCACAAAAACCAAACAACGAGCAAAAACCCAGAAAATAAATAGGAACAGCATTTAAAGCTGATAGAGAAGGCTGTATGTGCTGCTGTCCTCAGTCTTAAGCATCATGCAGCAACCTATTAGCTGCTGTGATTCTGATGATGTAGGTGCTTGTACTTTTTAGGTGGTTGTGCAGCTGCTCCGCAGAGTGTACAGTTTTAAGTCTAGAACATAATGTTATGAGGTGAGATTACCTTTCTGCTTGAATAAAACCCATGTCAGGGAGCATATACCCTAGCGTGTCAGTTTTACTGTTGCTTTGGTGGCAAAAAAAACTGACCATGGATCTGCAATTGTTAGAACAGTAATGTTGTGTTGTGAAAATACAGCCTCAAGGAGAACAAATATCCTGCAGGAACTTGGCTCCATGTTCTCTACCTTGCAACTGGTTGCTGTTTCCATTAAACAAAAGGGAGAAAGAGGGAAATTAAACATTTCATCAATGTACCTGTTAGTTCCTCTGAGAACTATTTCAGGTTTAAGTTGTCTTACCATGAACTGGTTACTGTCTGTAGGTAGCTCCAATCCCTCTTCTTGCCAGCAGTCAAAAGTGGTTCTGGAGTAAGTGTTCATGGAGCCTCTGTTCACAATTGATACTTAGACCAATGTAAGCTGCAGTGAAGGCATTTCACGCATTTTGTTTGCAGTTCAGCCTGGAAGAATGAAAACAGCCTGGATGTGCCTTAGCACAGCAGAAGCATTCCTTCCCCCCTCCTCAGCCAGTACTGCTGCTGGATGAAAGGCTGTTTCATTTATAGATAAGCCACAGATTATTAATAAAAATATAGTACACTTTTCTGTTGGGAGGACTTGTACAGTGTGGTGACTACAGAGTTGTGTGGGGAAGCTCCTGTGGATTAACATAATGTATACTTGTGTCTTTCTAAAAGAAGAGAGGCCATAACTGTGTATTGTTGTTTGTACAAAGCAGCTTTCCAGAAATTACCTCTATACCAAAAAAAAAAACCCAATATATAAATATCAATATTAAAAATAACAAAGCTGTATGAGAATGCCTTATTTTACAGAACTGATTTATACTCAGTCTAACAAAATTGTGGCTTTACTTATGATTAAAGACAGAGTAACTTGCTCTGCCCCCTCTTTTTCCTTCAAAATTTCCTTTAGCTTTTGATGTTTTGTGATTTTTGTTGGTTTTCTTCCAAATGTCAGTAACCAATCCTAGGTAAGAGAATACTGAGTTTCTAAACTGAATAACCAAATATTTGGTAGTAAGCCCTACTCTACTGCATCTCTGCTACAAGAAAATTAGGTCGTAGTTATTAAATTACTTTGGGGAGTGCAGGACAAATTCAAACTTGTAGAGCTGTGTGCTTTTTGTTAGAGCTATTGTAAACTTACCTGTTGATTTGAGTTGAAGTTATTTTCTTTTAAAAACTGTGGAAGTTTTTAGTCCGTAGTAATTCCAGACTTTGATATTGGGAATGTATTTTAAGCACCTTTTTCTACTATGAATAAATTTGGTGTTCTCTGAAATATGTTTTAAAGGTTATCTAGAGCTTGCTTGCTTATGCTCTAGAGAAAGCTATGCGTGCTTTTTTGTTTTGTGCATTTCCAGAGATGATTTTTTCCCCCTTGCTACAAGTAGATCCAAGACAGTACCATAAATACTTTAAGTCATTCTTCATTATATTTCGGCTTTTTACGTAAGCTGTTCTTGTCAGAACTAAAAGCACTGAAGAAATAGTGTATAGATTTAAGACAGTGTTAAAAGTAGCACAAATCTCTTACTTGGGAATGGCTCTGTACAATACATGCAAACTGCACTGGAGGATTGCTGCCTTCTGTCAATGAAAATAAGGAACCTATGTGTTACATCTTGATTCATTATGTGTTCCTTCTTTGGTTTGGGTAGTTTTTTTGGTACCTGTATATCATTAATTTATCTGTTGTCATTTAGGTTATAGTCTCAGGCAGAAATCCTCTTCTGATTTATTAAAACTTTAAGTTGCCAAAAGCAATTTTAGAAAAGGTTTAGATATGGAGCTCCAAAGTTTAGTTTAAAATCTGAGAAATGCTGAGTAACTCAACCTTATGGTGGGAGCAAGTGCAGGTGCCAAGCACCTTGGAAGTCAAATAATGCAGATTTAAGCTTTTCAGTTTTTTGCCTTTTAGAACAGACAGGGTTTTCACATTCAAATTCTGGCTTTTTTGTCTTTATTATTAATGAATTTTAGAAAAGGCATAAAATGCATGTTTAGTTTCTGAATAAGTACTATACCCATAGGGTGTTTTGGTAATAGGTAGCATGTAGCATTTAGTAGAGCAAACTTCATGTTTGCTCCAAGTTCATGTTCATGCTGAGCTATCAACATGTACCATACCTTGGCTAAAGAAAGATCTAATATTTATTTTCAGTTGTAAGTCAAGCCATTCTTCCATGCTAAGAGTGTGTGGGTTTAATCAGATGTTTCAAAAACATGCCAACATAAGCGGGGATAATAGTTAATAAAAGTTATTTTATTTTATCTTAAGATCTCAGAAAATCAAAACCAGTATTAAGTTGATAAATATGTGCTGTAGACACACTTCCTGTATTCCACCTGGAGATGAGATTACAATGGCCTTTTACTTCTGGTTTATAACAGTTGGAGGGGTTTTTTATGCTGTTTTAATATAAAGCAAACACTAACATATTCTACCACTTTGAAGGTAGTCCATGTAATCTCACATTTATCAGAAGAAATGCATGCTACATGTTAGGTTATGCAAAAGAATATGCAAATCTTTAGCTCACTTGAAGAGATCCCAAATGTTCTCTGTATACATTAAGCCTCTGGGAATGGGATAGAACTGAGGCAGGTTCTCCCATATCACTGTGCCAGGGGACTATTTGGACTAAGCGTGGAATACTCATTTGGTTATTTAATGTGTAAGCCTCTTTCTTGTGTTTCTGAAGAAACACCAATATTTTTCTGGAACAAATTCTGTAACATCTTGAGTATCGGAGATTCAGGGCTTTAAAGAAAAACCTTCCACCCAAAGCCAGCACCACAACTAGCTGA
>VXBU01018662.1:9367-24290 GCA_013400315.1 Bombycilla garrulus | reverse complement strand
TTTTTTTTTTTTTTACCAGCATTCTGTTCCTTGTATTCTCTCTTTTAAGCTGTTACTCTCTCCTGCTGTTAAATGGGAATAACTGAGTTGTTCTAGCCTACCAACAGTAATCATTATGTAATTCTCCATAGCTTTGGGAGTTGGTTGCTTAGAGGCTGTTTTGGCAGAACAGTCATTATATATACGACTTTCTGTGTTTAAGACAGGTCTTCATATTAGAGGTCTTACAGATGGCCAGCTGGGGTGAAAGCTGAAGAATACTTTTACAGGGCAGGTTCTATCCAGTTCTTGTACCTACTTTGTGGGAGAATGTGGATCTTCACAGATCTCACTACGTTGCCTTCATCTTTGTTAATTCAGCATTGACAGTATCAAAAGTGAAGTTCTTCAAGTAAATTTTTTGATAGAGGCATCTCTTGATAGTGAGGCACTTGTGTATTGAGTATTTTAGGATACTACCACAATATAAGCTAGAACTGCTTATCAAAATTTTTTTTAATGTGGAGATATTTTAGATCCTACATATGTTTAATAGAAATTATTGGTAATGTATGAAATTATACTTTTGTTTACAGTAATATATAAATCCTTGATCAACATATTCTTCTGTGGTGAACAGAGGTACTTGCTTTACTCAATTTGAGCAAGGTCTCATTCTCAGACAAAATTTTCTCATTGGTAGGGCAGTATTCTGAATGTCTTTGTTTCAGTTTTATATTGATAACCTCATTTTGCATTTCCTTTGAAGTGTTTTGATTAGGGGATTTTTTAAATCTTTTTGTGTTTCTTGTTTGTGAGCTCTAGTATTTGGTAGGATATTCTATGAAATTCTGTTCTTTAAGCTGGTCTTGAAAGCAATTGCTTGGCAATGTTCAACTATTGAGACCTTCCTGCAAGTGTGGAGACCTTATGTTACTCTAAGTAACACAAAGAACATTATTTACTTTAAGGACAGGATAGTGTTGGAATGAGTAAAAATCTGGAGAGTACAGCCTATCTTAAACCTGTCTTAATATACCTCCCTTTGAATCTAGACTGCATTGCCTACAATTACACTTCTAATTACATGAACTGTGAACAAGAGGACAAACAAGAAGACAAGGGGACATTTAGAAAGTCAAGGTGTATAATGAATGTGCAGTGTAAACTGATTTACACCCTTGTAAGGCTTGCCTGGTGTATAAAACTTAGTTGAGGACTAGCATGGTAAGAAAATGGAGAAATTATATTGTTGACAATTTAGCTATTGGAAGATTTCCTGAGCTATAGCTGAAATATTTGCATTTACTAGATCTACAGCAGATATAAATAACCTTAAAGCTATGGGAGTTACTTCAAGTAACATAAGGTTGATCTCAGTTTAGCAAAATGGTCTGTTTTCTTCAAGAACTCTAATCCCCTATACAAAAAATAGTGAGGAATTTTAGCAACAAGAGAATTTATTCAGATTGCTATTTTTCCTACATTTTAAGTACATTTACTTAAAAGTAAGTTGCCTATAATGTACATCCAAATGTTTACAGAGTTCTTTTGATACACTTCTAATGTGTGCGAGCTTGAGATTGTAGGAATTTTAAAGAAACGTTGCTAAAGGAAACTTCATTTCCCTTGGAGTTTGTTGAATGTGAGAAATTGTTGACAGTAAATTGACATTTCATCCAGATCTGCCTCAGATTTTGTTCACATATCAGGCTAGACTGCACAGTGCTGCTGAAAGTTCCTAGATTCATTCCAATCACACGGGGTGACATGGTTGGATAAACTCTGCTACTTGTATATGTGGTGTTGATAACTGTTTGGAAAAGACATGATTTTGTTGTATGGAATCTAAGTTAGATTCCTAACTTAAAATGGGGCACTAGCTCTACTTGGTATGTTACAGTGACACCAACTTTTTGTCAAGTCTAATGTCAAAGAACTTTCTCTGTTAAAAGTTAGTGAAATCTGGAAGCTGAGAAACAACCAGTTTATAGGTTAGTACATATACACAACCTAAACCCTTCTGTTTTCTTCCGCTTTTCTGAGTTGGAGACATGTTTAAGAATGCAAATGTATGTGCTTCAGCTACTCTTAACTTTAGGTAAAGAAGCCACTTGCCTGTGTCACTCAGCTGGTTTTGTGTAAAGAGAAAACATGCTCTACTCGCTAATTCTCTAGTTTTGTACATGATGCAGGCTGCCTTTGTGTAAGGAAACTAGCATTTTCTTGAGAATGGGGCACAAAGGGCATTCTCTTTCAGTCTCTAGAGGTAACCTTGTAAGACCAGCTTGTTTTGTTTCTTTTAATTAAAAGTACTTGGATACGTTACAAGTCAACACCCAGGTTCTCATTGTTGGAGCTTGCTCAGTCTGATCCTCTGGCTGGAGAGCAGCCTTCTTTGGTTCAGGAAGTTCCTGTTCATAGGAGAATGTACAGGGCACCTGACTTTGTATGCTTTGCACATTACACTTCTGCCTTCTGGGCATCTGTTATTCACCCCTGTCTGATAGGATACTGTCTGACAGGATACTGATTTAACCCTTGTGACACTTCTGATATGTTGCGTGACGGCTGGTTTTTACAGTCATTTCCGCACTTGCCAAAGATGCTAAATGAAAAAAAATACATGGAGGAAAACACATAAAATTCTCAAATGCATGAGGAATTTACCAGAATTGAATACTGAGTATATTTACCTATATTTTCAGCATTTCAAAGTTGGAGGAGTTGTATCTAGGAAGCTTTTAATTGACTTCATTTCTCTCTCCAGTCTCATTAGAAAGAATAAGGGATGGAAGAGGAAGAGTGTATTTGCTGAATTCATATCTTCTTTTGCTTTTCAGTAGTGGTTTTGTATCCATTTTCATGAATCAAGTGAGCATTTTACAGAGGTGCTTACTATATGCAGTAAGGAAAAGGTTAATTGCTCTTTTAAAAGGGCATTTTCTCTATTTATATTTGCTTCACAGTGAGTAGCTACGTATTTTTGCAAGTCAATTTTGGGCCAATAACTCAAGGACACATCTCCCCAGAATTTGAAAAAGCTGATTTCCATTGTTAAAATCTACCTTTTGACCACTGGAACGGCAATGAGTTCCATTACAAGGACATGCTTATAATACACTGCAGGTACTAACTCAGACTTTAGAAAGAGTTAAGTTGCAGCAGTAAAGAACATTAACACAGGCTTCTTTACCCATATGATCAGGCACCTCACCCTTGTTAATTAGCATCTTCTCATCTAGGTTATGGTATCAGTTTTTTTATCAGTGTAGGTTGACCTAGCATTATGCAGGGACAAAGGATCAGGAGCAAAACTACATGCTTTGAGAGTTCATGTTTGCCTGAAGGTCTGTATCTATATCAGCTTCTCCAATGAGAAGTGTTAGCTTTGACTGCTCTGGGAAATTCTGCTCTAAAATTTGGCATCAGCTACAACCATATTTGTACAGATCATTGTGGTTTCATAATCTGCAGCTTGGAGAGCAGCCCTTTTGAGATTATTGCTTGGGATGCAGGTTCATTAGAGGTGTCTGGTGCACACTGCCCTACCTGGATTTTACCATGTCTGATGGCAAAAAAACAGGTGAGGTTTGAGGTCTTAATTCTGTATATTTGGGTAACATCACACTTAAAGAATATAAGGAAAGCTGTATCTCAGCAAAATGTAATACCAGACTCACAGTTTCAAAATCAGAATGATCAGCAAAAGAGTAAAGTAAAACAAAGTCCTAACATCAGAATTCCTTTGTAGTGCCTTCTGCCTTAATTACCTGTGATTATACTGTGGTAGTTGAGTCTGGAGTATGAAATTAGTGAGCTGTGGTGTTGGTCATGGCTGTTTCCCTACCAGTTTGTTTTTATAGACTTGAACCTCTCAAACAGATATATAGTCCCTTCTTTTCAGAACTGGAAAAGCATGAGGGTCTTAAAAATTGTTAATATTTAAAATATTTCCCGGCTAATGAGTTTTATTTGCAAACTATCTTTCTGACATGAGCATACTGGTGCTTCACTATTGCCAGTTCATTCAAGATAATTTTCTTGGCTTTGTGATGTTTCACACATGATACATCATAAGTGTCACTGAAGTCAAGTCTGATCTTCAATTTTCAGTGCATAGCTGTTTCTCTTTAGAGACCACAAATGATACACTAGTCATGTCATTGGCTCACATGCAATACAGCATTTAAAATTCACTCATCTCTCTTCTTGCTGTTGTGGTTGGAAGGAACTGTTCAGTTTGATTCTGGTTTTTGCTGTTAAGTCCTCATATGAAGAGTGACTGGAGTGCTTTGTTACTGAGTAGGAGGATGATTTCCCTTTGACAAGCTGTTGAATGTGCTGTGGGGAAGAGAAGTACCCAAAAACTGCATTGTGGCAAGCAAAGGAGTTGCGCTAAGGTCTGAGAGCATGTCTTCCACTAAGGAGAGTGAAAAATTGTAGTGAGAATTAGGGAACAGACAGCTCATCCTCAGGCTGCAAGAGCTTTCTTCAATGTTAGAGGAGACTGACTCTTTTATTTCATTCCTTTTTTTAAAACATTTTGTGTTAGTAGAATCAGAGTACTGCTTTAAGGCTTGACCACTTTGAACAAGGAATTTGCTGCAAAAATATTGACTGGTATAGAAGCTTCTGCTTTTCATAGTTACTAAGCAGATAAAATCCTGAAGGCCATCTGTAATGATGTCAGTGAAAGAGTGTTTGATGCAGTATGCTCATAATTCAGGGGGTGCAGGGTAACTCCCTATCAGCAGACACTTTTCTTGGTCATGAATTTGCATGTTTGTTTTTATGGTGGGATTTTTGGTGGGCGTGGGGGTAGAGATGAGGAAATTTGGAGGGCTGGCTCTCACTTGCATTCCTCTGGTCTGGTAAGCTTTTTCCTAGCAGAAAAAAAAAACAAAAGAAAAACCCAAAAAACAACAGGTGCATAGGTTTACTGTTTAATTCCATTGATCAACAGTATAGCAGTTACAGTAGTTAATGCAAAATGTCACAGCTGATAAACCATTTCCTTTTCTGATATCCCCCTGTACGCTAGCAAGAGATGAAAATCTTTTCTGTTAGGATTTAAACCCACATGGTTGGTTTTGTACAGGTTTGAAAGGTGAGAGAAATTGTGGTCTTTGTTGCTGGTGAAGTTAGAGGGGTCAAAATGACATTTTTTGACAGTGAAAGAAGAATCAAGAACAAGTGGTTTGCTGACAGAGACATGAGATTAGGTGAACTCAGCAAGCAAAGCAAAGAGTTTTAGAGTTGCGGACTGCACATATATTTTTGTTAGTGATGATGTCATTTATTGATGGTTAATAATTGTGCCTTTGAATTAATAACATGGTCTTTAGCATCTGCTTCTTTAGCCCATGTTTCATGTGTAGGAGGTTCTGTAACCACAATCACTTTGTAAATTGTGGCATAGTTTGTTTATTGTCACTAAATTCTCCATTCAATGGAGCCTTTAATTTACAACAAAATCATGTTGCTTCATCTGTTGAGATATACTCCACACCCCCTCTAAGCTGAAAAATTGACTGCAATAGCACGTATTAATTTGGTCTGTTAAGGTTAATTGAGGATGACAGAACAGCTGCCTGTTTCTGGTCATCATCACTGCAGTACTACAGGTAGTAATTCTTATTACCAGTTTTTGTGTCCTAGCAGTGTTTGCAGCAAGTGACATGAGAGAGGGAGCTACATGTAGCCTGAAAGTTCAGAGTTAAGTATTTTGAATTCCAGAACTCAAAATGCAACAATTTTTAATCTGCAAACTGCACGGTTTATTAGTGCTTTGGTGCTGGTACTTAATGTGTATGAATTAAAAGGCATGAAAAAAATTCTGAAGAGACTGTGAAGTCTGAAAAGTAATTGCTGAAACTGGAGAGTCTGCCACCTCAGCTGTTGTGAGCAAAAAGAAACTAGCCAAAAGCTGGTGTCAAATTTATTTGTTAGCATGTCTTCTAACTGAAAAATTGTGCAGTTGTTTGACTGTGGGACTTCTATGTTCTAGTGCTCCTAAATTCTAGAATTTATCTCAAGCCCTTATTTTTTTTTACTTAAGGTATGAATTCAAATACAGTGTAGAAATAAAATAGTTGTTGGTGTACATGTCTGCACACTTAATTCTGTAGAAATGTATTATATTATTTTCTTATTAATAACAATGAGTTATTAATAAAATTATTATTGTTATTATTATCATAATCATCATAATTATCGTTGTTGGGTTTTTTTATTGTTATAATACCAGATAAATTCTGGGTAGGACTACTTATAACCTGTCGTGGAAAAGAATTTGCATTTAAGCTTTTGTCTAGGGTGCGTTCAGTTTATTTTCAGTTGGTATGTACACCCTGTATTAAGATAATTATTTAGAGGTTCTAGCATAGAAATAGAAAACCTTGCTTCTTTTCATTCTGAAGTAAAAATCTGACAGTAGAATTTCATGAGCATGATGAAACATTAGGAAAACCTTCAGGAAAAGTAAGCAATAAAACAATGGAAAATATGTTAACTAAGTCATTCTTATAGGTCCAAGATACATACATTACTTGAAAAAGGCATTAAATGCAAAGCTCTATATTTTATGCTTCTATCTGATTTAATTGGAAAAAAGTCTAATGCTTTATTGTCTAGATTTCTGACACTTTGTAAATATTCTCTCTCTATTTTGACAGGCCAGTTGGAATGCCAAAAATGGAAAAAGTTTACCTACATAACCCTAGCTCAGAAGAAACAATTACATTAGTATCAATATCTGCTACAACATCACATTTTCATGCATCATTTTTCCAAAATAGGGTAAGTTTTTTTACTTTCTCAAAATTAGCATTTCTTCCTCTTCTCGAATCTGAATGGAAGCTTCTCTAAAGAAGTGACTTATTGCAATAATTACATACCTAGAAGTATTAAGATTCTGCAGTTCTTCATCTCAAATCAGAGCAAATTTGAACCAAGCACAGGAACACAAGGAGTCCTGACTATGTTGGAAATGTATATTATAATTGATGGTTTAACAGCTCTCCTTTGTTGCTGAAATGGGTACATTTCCTCAGAGCACTTACAGAAAAAGACTGTTCAATAAAATTTCTGAACATTCTAAGTACATGAAGTGCTGTTAGTGTGCAGAAGTCACTCCAGTGTACTTAGAGCTGTAAGTAATTGTGTTACAGGAACTTGCACATTCAAAAGCGTGGTGTCAGCAGGGTTAACTCCTGACCACATTGCTGTCAGAGTCCTGTAGTTTCAGTTTTGTCTGTAGGGCCCATGGCTTAGCATGAGCCATGTAGACAAGAAAAAATTCAGAAAACCTGTCTATAATAAGCAACCTGTTGCATTTATGGAAGTTTTGTAGCAGTTGCATTTCTCCAGTGACCTTTGAACTGTCAGTCTAAAATATTTTTGTCATAAGCTGAACTCTAAATTCAGAATTCAGTGCAAAAATTCAATCAAATATGATCCTGCACTAGATAATAAATTATTGCTATTTTTGTTAGCTTGTTACACATTTCATTGGTTTGAATTTTTCTTTCCAAATCTGCAGTTGACTTTCTAACATCAATATTCCACAAAGAACACATGAGGATCTTTTGCAGTACAAAAACTATTGTTCATCTGCATGATGCAATTTATTCATAAACAGTTTTGCTTATCCCTCTGCTTGCTTGCTTTTATTTTTTCCAGAAAATTCTTCCAGGAGGGAATACGTCCTTTGATGTAGTTTTCCTCGCGAGAGTAGTGGGAAATGTAGAGAACACTTTATTTATTAACACTTCTAATCATGGGGTATTTACTTATCAGGTAAGAGAATTACACACTTTCCTGAAAAGTGAAGTGTGAATCAGGCAAAGCAGTATCTATTATGGGATGCCTAACCATCCAAGGATATTTGCACAATAGTGGTGGGCTGTTGGTTTGGGGTTTTTTTCCATCAACCTGGCTGAGGAAGTTTCCATCCCTGTTTGCTGTAACACAGGTACACCATTGTAAAGATTGGTAGGGCAGTACTGTAAGCCGAATCAATGAAATTACATGGGATTTAAAATCCTCCCAGTACCTTCTTTGCATGTGGTATTTCAGTGGCTCATTGGAGGGATCTAGCTCATCCTTTAGCTCTTAAATTGTCTGATCCAGTGGCAAGACAATGTTCTTCATTAAGCTGGCAAAAAATTACTCACTGAAGACTCAGAAAGATAATTCAGACAGATGAGAGAGACCAAAAAGGGAAAAATGAGAGAAATCCTCTTGTTGAAAGAATATAACTCTTGCATTGACAGTGTTTTGCAAACAACAACAAAAATGCTTCCCAATAATGGATAGTTTCATAATGATGTAGTTAAAGAAACATTTCATATTTCGTTAACCTATTGGTAGTATCTATCTATCTAACGCTCTATTCCAGAGTGTCAGAAGAAAAAGGTGCCTTTAGCTGCAAGCTAAACCAGTTCCTTTATTTCAGAGTTTTAGTATAACACTGGTTTTAAAGGTTCAGTTATATTATAAAACTAATCAAAAAGAGTTTTTGTGGATTGCTAAAATGGGTGTACATGTTAGGCTCTGCAACAATTACATATAGCTCCTTAAGTTTGTGTTTCTTTTTCTGAACCAGGTGTTTGGCATTGGAGTTCCAAACCCCTATCGATTGCGCCCATTTATTGGGGCACGAGTTCCTGTAAATAGCAGTTTCTCTCCTATAATAAATATCCATAACCCTCACAGTGAACCTTTGCAGGTGAGTGTAAGAGAAAAATCATTAAATGCTCATTTATGGTATTAAACTGAAATTTTCTGTATTTTGGTACTTCTTAAAATTCTGTTTGAACTTTAGAGCTATTTGAAGTCATGTCTTTCAATATTATAAGGGTTTTTTTTTCTGCTCAAATGCAAATCAGTTCTAGACATTGTAGATTATAGTCACAGATCTCTTAATTTCCTAAACTGGGGTTTTCCAGTGAAATTTCAGTTTTTAAAATGGTTTTAGTTGCTGAAAAATAAAGATTTAATCTTCACTGGTAATTAGGAAGAATACGGAAACTAACAAAGAGATCCTTCATTCTGTCTGGTTTGCACAGCATAAGGTATTGTTTCAGTATACCCCAGTATGTAATCTTGGAAAACGTTCTTATGTTCAGGCAGGATTGATGTCTTTACCTAACCAAATTCTGATTCTGTTAAGTGATTCTGTAAAATGCTCTAGAAAGCACATAAAATGCAGCACTAGCAAATGGCTATATCAGCATTAAAGTGAATTTGTAAGGTATTCCAGTGGTCAAATAGTCACTAACCTATGCCATTGCACATGATTATACCAGATAAGTAAACAGGATCCGTTTAAATTTGAGTGCTAACATTTTCCTCTTATCCACCTCAGGTGGTAGAAATGTATTCCAGTGGAGGTGATCTCCATTTGGAGCTTCCAACAGGTCAGCAGGGAGGTACAAGAAAGCTATGGGTGAGTAGTCATATCTTGCAGCACTCATTGTACTTGTTTGGGAGGTTTTATTTTGATCTGAGCTTAGGCTTTGGGATTTTTTTTTTTTTTACTAACTTTGTGTCTTGTCATGTAATCATTTAAAATACCCCATAAAAATGGAAACAGTAATGGGGTCTGTTAATGTTATTGTAGTAGGAGTTGAATGAAAGGCTTAATTAAGATAAGACATATGTATTGAGCTGTGCTGTTTTGAAATGTGAAGAATAAAATGATTCCCATTAGAATGAATTACACCTACCTGAGTTTTCAGTTCTGGAGGCCTGTGAGCTGAATCTAACCCACAGAAAAAGTATACATGTTTTTCTGTTTGGTTTGTTGGTTAGGGGTTTTTTATTTGTCTTGGCTTTCATGGTGGTGCTGGGGTTTTTTAACCTAGAAAGTCCTTCCTGCAATTTACTATTAATGCACACATGGGTTGCAAATGAAGCTGAACAAACTTAGAGAAGAAGAATCTGTTATGGACTACTAAATAAAACAGCAGTGTGTGTAGCTGAGGTAAATCCCTGGATCATGCGTTAAGAGTGGCTGGAAGCTGTTCTGGAAAATATTCCTACATGCATGCCCTCAAGCTACTCCCTACTCATCATGTCTGCTGCTAGAGACGAGGTAGTGGGTTGGAGGAACTCGTAGTCTGGCTCATTAAATCTGGTTTGAAGTAACACATACTGATATCTTTAAGTGAAATAAAACTTAGAAGCATCCCGAAGATACAGTCCTTGACTCCATGCTGTATGTCACACCATTGGTAATGTCCAGCTAGATACAAAATGTATTTTCCTTTTCAGTTAGAATTATTTGATTTTTGATGACTGGTTTTTGGTCTAGGAGAGACTTCACAGCCATTGGGTTCCTAAGTTTGTCTCTCGCTCAAGTGTATCATTACGGTAATGTGACAGTATATTTGTTTAAAGAGGGTATTTCCAAGTGAGTTGCAAAGAGCAATCACAATACCTAATTCTTGTATTTTCTGGAGAAAGTCCATTCAAATGGCAGTATTTTAGTTTTAGGTACAGAAGTTGCAAGGAAATAAGTATTAGCACAGATCACATAATTTTAAAAATGCAGTGGAAGCAGATGCTGAGGGTTAGATGTTCACATGAAAATAGACTTAAAACACATATGTCCTAATGTTTTGACACTGCTTTAGTCAAATTGCCTTGCTTCTAAAGATGCTGCCTTCCCAGTTGTCAGGAGAACTCAAGGGAGATGTTTTTCAGAGCATGAAGCTTTTCACCTTCTCTTGGCCAGGCTGCTAGTTAAAGCAAGGATAACTCACATGTGAATACTTCCAGTGTGTGGCAAGGACTAATCCTCTTGTTTCCTCTATCCATCCATTTTCAAACCCATTGGTATGCATTTTTATAGAACCATTGGTATTTCAAAACAATAAGGCAACTTGAAGAAATCAAACCAGTAGGAGAAAACACACAGGTACATCATTGTATTGGTTATGTCAAGAGCTGCACTGCAGTTAGAAAAAGCTTCAAAGTAGCAGAACTTATTTGAGAGATGGTGATGATACTTTAACATATGGATATACATAATTGTATAAAATGGTTCTGATGCCAGATGCTTGAATGATTGGATGGAGCAGTCTGCATATGCAGGAGTGTTTTTTGATCTGACCAACTCTGAATTCCTAGTTACACATGTGGAAGAGTCAGACCACATCCTTTGATACATAAACAAATGGCTGCATTATGTTTGGTATCTGAAAACAGAACTTGAAATCTTACTTTGATATTCAACAGTTTTCAAAAATACATCTGCAGTCATTGTGCCCTAGAAAATTTTCACTCAAGGTTTTCATCTTCTATTTAAAAACAAAAACTAAACAATCAACCAAAAATCCAATCCTCAGACCTTCTCTAATGTGATGAGGAAGACAACCCAATGTTATTATTTCAGCTGTAGTGCTGTAGTTAGTCTTGTGCCGCAGCTGTGTCCAGAAAATATAGAAAGAGACATCTTTCAAACCCTGAATGCAGATTAGAACTGATAGAATAGGCATGGTACAGAAACTAAAATTAATTTTTACTTTTTCCTGTAAATTACATGGTGAGTAATAAATGTGGAGCGCCACAAGCTTCTGGCTGCATGGAGTTATGCACTGCTTTAATTTGTGCTTAGCACTGAAACTGTATGGCTTGTGTCTCCTTTGGAGAAAAAACACTTAGACTACGCAGTCAATATTTGATATTGCTGTCAATGATTTTTCTGAATATTTTTTTCTTATTTCCAGATTCTGCTAATTTAATCTACCTTTTTTTATAACAAATTGAATACATAAAAGTTAGAATCATAGAATCGTTAACTTAATCAAATGGGACATGAAAGTTCTCTTGCATATACCTAGTTTTAATCAGTGTCATATTAGATGATTAAAACTATCCTTTATAAATGTAATGGTAATTTTAGTTATATGAAGCCTATCTGTTCCTGCTATTGTAGCTTTTTCTCTTAACGTAATTATACTCAATGCTTCTATTGTAATTATTTGGTGTGACAGATTTTTTCGTAATTATTGTGCTCTCATAGATGTGCTTTGATTATTTATCAGGAAATACCTCCATATGAAACAAAAGGAGTGATGAGAGCCAGCTTTTCTTCAAGAGAAGCAGATAATCATACAGCCTTCATTAGAATAAAAACAAATGCCTCAGACAACACAGAAGTTATTATTCTGCCTGTTGAAGTAGAAGTTACAACAGGTTTGTGAAAGAGTGGTTGGGGTTTTGTTTATTTTTGGGTTTGTTTTGTGTTTTGGTTGGGTTTTTTCGATTATATAACTCTTGGTATAATCAGTAAAATTGAACTTTTTTTTTTAAGCACCAGGAATCTATTCATCAACAGAGATGCTAGATTTTGGTACACTACGAACACAAGGTAAACCATCCTTCAATTCTCAAAGTACTGATCAAGAATAGGGTCGGGGATGGGAAAGCCCAGTTACCTTTGTACTGTTCAGGGTTGCTTGTGGAATGATGCTTTTAAAAAAGACAGATGACAGCAGTGGGTTACAATTGTGCACAGATGCAAGAGTACTTGGGTGGGTACAAGCAAACAGTAGTTTGCACATCAGGTTGTAAGTCCAGTAGTAAGGCTAATGTTACACAGTTGCACATGGCTTAGCCTGAAAAGCATTTTGGTTCAATTAGTGTGTGAACTTATTGTGAAAATTACTTCACTTCTCTGTAAGTCTTAATAGTTTTCAGACACAGGGAAAAGTGAAGGTATGCAAACTTGATCAAATGTTTTATGATAGGATCTTTTTTTAATTGCACATAACATTTTGCGCTTTCAATCATTTTGTTTAGTGATAAACAAGTGTATATCAGACAGTATTAAAACCAGAGGTATTTTTTAAAACTGTGAGAGGGGTTTATTGCTGACAAAAACCAGTATATCTCTTTTGTTCAACTAAAAAAAGATAGCTTCTGAAGAACTTTTCCACGCTACTTCCTTAACATGTAACGATTTTCAAGTAAGAGTAATTTCTCCCGAACATGATGCATCTGACAAAGTCATTGATTGCAATATTTTTAGCCTGTTCGCTTCTTAATGTGTTAGAAATGTGAATGGTTAGCTGAAGCATGTAATACCTACTAATACAGAAATATGCAATTTGTGTCAGATTCTTGGGACTAGCTATTTTGACTGGCTATTCTGTCATGTTAGTATAACTTCTTAACACTGAACAGTGGAGGTATATAAGAGTCCAGCTAGCATAAGTGACTTTGTATAAGATTTACATGTTAAAATAGCCTAATAGACAGGTGTGTTTTTTCTTCTTTAACAGATCTGCCAAAAATTTTAAATCTTCATTTATTAAATTCAGGAACAAAAGATGTGCCAATTACAGTAAGTTTAATTTCTTTCAATTTGAAACTTTCTACTTGGATTTACTTTCTCTCATAAAAATCGGTCATTCACAGGCTCACCATATAGTGTTCAGAATAAGAAGCTAGGTGATGTATGACTGAAAATGTGACTTAATAGCAGATAATAATTTGTACGCATGGTAAAATTACTTTGCAGCGTAGCCTCCTTTGAATGCTCTAAACAACATCTTTAGGCTGTCCCTGCAATATCTGAGCCTTTGGAAACTTTTATACCTGAGAACAGTAACTCATGTTCAGTGAGTGAGAGATTAATACAGAGTATGTAAGGTTCTTTGTCCTCATCATACACATCAACATTTACGCATCAGTGTATAGAGGGGTTCCCCAACCTGATTTTTTAAGACAAGCAAAGAGTAGCTTTCAAGAGCTACCTGTAAAATTACCCTTTTTTTCTTGAGCTTATCTGCTTTGTTGCTTGAAATAACAAAAGAACCCAAACACTCTAGGGCACTTTGCAGTAAGACCACTGGAGCCAAACATGAAGTACAGCCAGCTTCAGAAATCTAGTGTTTGGATTTTCTACTTTCTGGTTTTATTTCAGAATTTTGGCATTAGTCTCATAGTCCGCCTTTGTTCATTCCTACCTTTTTCCTGTGTGATTTTTCTCATTGCCCACTATTTTTCTCGCTTCTTCCTTCTCCCCTTCCTGTCTTCCGTCTTTTCCAGATTTAGTTGTGTAGCTAGATATACCTTGTCCCAGGGCACTTCAAAAAGTGTTGAAGTGTTGAAAAGAAACCAGAGGAGCTAGAAGAATGACTCAAGGATTGGCAAAGGTTCCTTACTGAGATCTTGGAGAGCATTTCTGTGTTTATAAAGCTTGAAGCTGTAGCTATGAGGAACAGTGTTTTAATAGTAGACATCTAGCAAAATCTTAGGATACTGGAAACTGAGGCTAGATGAATTTAAAGTAGAAACAGGAAACAATTTTAGTGATGAGGATAAGTTTTTACAGTGACAATAGACCATTGCAGTACTTGCTAAACTGTTATTCACTAATAATTTTCAAGACAAGAGAAACTTACAGTATACTGCAAACAAGAGAAACTTATAGTATAGTGCAGAAAGATTTTAATTCATTGAAGTCCTGATGCATATTGCATTAATGAGGTCAGGTGATTTGATAAGGATCATGGCTTTGTAAGCTATAGCACAACTTCCACAGGGGGTTTTAAAATCAAAAAAGTCCTGCAAAAATTTTTTTTGCATTGAGAGGGTTGGTAAATTCAATAAATTATTTTTCCAGCTATATTTGTGTGTTAGTCTTCTTAGATTTGACAGTTTGCTTGTTTTGTTTTGTTGGGTTTTTTTTGTTGGTTTTTTTTTTTATTATTTTTTAAACTGTGTAATGTACTTGCTGAGTGCAATGCAAATAACCATATTTTCAGATCATTAGTATCACTTCTAATACCTGGTAGTGTAGTGCCTAATTCATACTCCTCCATTTAAAAAAAAAAGACCCAAGCCTATCCATTTATTTTTTTTTAATCTGTCATCTTTGGACTATGGGCTATAAACCATAAATATCAATCTAATGGAAGGCTATCACTTG
>VXBU01018661.1:84894-108375 GCA_013400315.1 Bombycilla garrulus | reverse complement strand
TTTTTTTTTTTTTTTGGTGGGGTTTTTTTTGTTTTTTTGGGTTTTTTGGGGATTTGGTTTTTTTTTGCTGTGGTAGGATTAGGAGAAAGGAAACCAACACAACTAAAGGCAACGTAAAAACGTTAAATTGTGGCTGGCTGGACTCAAAAGGAAACCTTCAATTCGCCCCAGAAAGGGTAGGATTTCACCCTGGAGCACTGTGAGAGAATGAGTGAAGAGAGATAGAAAGCGAGACAGGGAAGACCCTCACAGGTAATTTCTTCTCTCCTGAAATCTGTACTGAAATCTGCTCACTTAGGATCCTTGCTTTATTTGAAGGCTGCATTTAGCTACAGTTGCAGGCTGAGAATGCTTCGGCAGACGACAAGGTTGTTAAAGCTCAAAGCCAGAGTGTAGCATGTGGAAAGTGTGCCTGAACACACACAAAGATGCAATGAGGTGTGATAAGGACTTTCCAAGGGACTGAAGGGCCACCAAGTCAAGAATGTCTTTTGTACAAAACTCCTAAAGACCTGTTTGCTCCTCAGTCTGCTGAAAGCCCTCAACATTCTGTCCCACACTCTCCTAGAATTTCTTCTGCATTTGGATGTCTGCAACTCCTGCTCTTATTCCAAGGAACTTTTTCAGTGAAATTCCTTCACTCCTTAGCTTAACTCCACCTTCCTCTGGTCAAAATTCCTGGTCCTGATAGGGGTGGTAGAACACCTCCTCCTGCCTTCTGGCAACCACCTGCTTTCCCCCCAGTCCCTGTAGGCACAAATCCCTGTCAAAAGCCATTTCCCCTGAATTTATCAAGACTGCAAAAAGATTGCATTGCAAGCATCCCATTAAACTTGTAAGACTTCAGTCACTGACACCTGAGAAATCATTAGCTCTTTCTGTTCTGCACAAAAAGTCAGAGGGTGCTGGATGGTTAATCAGTTCTCTGTTTAAATATGTTGAAGATATTTAAACATTAATTTAAGATAGTTAATGGAGGGCCTGATAGTCTGATGGTGAGCTGCTGTGGCTTAATTCCACTCTAGTCTCTCTAAATGCGTTTTATGCTGTCAGTGAAATAACCATATTATATTGACTTTATGAGTATGGAAAATCATTACTCCTATTACTATCAGTTTACATACTGACTCTTAACAGCAGAATTTAACCTTAGAAATTGTCCAATCTATTTCAATCTTCTGATACTGTCTGCAGAAAAATAACACTTATCAAATACATCTTATTTTCTTGAGAAAAATCTTGTTTACTCATGAGACTTTTTAAGATCAATCTTTACATTCTTCAGCTTAATTTTTTAATCAGCAGCTGAAGTATTCAATATTATAATGGCATGAATGTATATTTTTGCCCTTTTTTCATTACTCTAAAATAAATACTGTAAAACACACACCATGGAAGTGGTAAAGTCGGTCATGAAAATTTGTGGAAACAAAAGTAGTGGTTGAGCTTTGGTAAAGTTAATTTCTTAATTATTGTATCACAGAATGGTTGAAGGGGTTGGAAGGCCCTTAGAGATCAGCTTTTTCCAGCCCCTCTGATCTGGACACCTTTCACTGCTCAGGGCAGCCTGGCCTTGAACACTTGACAAAGCCTGGCCTTGAGCACTAATCACCAGGAGGGTTTAGGAGTTGCCTGCCTTTCTCCCATGTCAGCTGTATCCTAATTCAATCACAGCGTTTCACTATTCATTATTTACTTTCCTCAGACCTTCACAGACATATCCCTCCTATAGAGTACTTCAGCTCTTAACTGCTTCAGTATGAATGACACTTTGTCCTTATGGGTCAGCTTCCCTCTTTTTTTTTGTCCCTGAAATGCCTGCAGATGTATTCACTTCTCCCCTCCAAATACTCACACACAATATCTTGAAAACACATTGTTGAATTCAGCAATTCTAGCAGCAACAAACTTATTCTTTTCGTATTTACAGCCCTGCAAAACAAAGAAGACCCACCGTGGCAGTCACTTATTTTATTTTTGTCTCACAAAGTTCGACTGTTGTGAGGAACATATCAGTGAGATCCATCACAGCAAAAATTACTATTTTCTAGTGATTTGCAGATGCATTGAACTTAATGTCAAAGAAAGTGATAATCATGAGACAAAGGAAATAACACAGTATAAAAACTCTCCTACTGAGCTGAAATTCATACTGATGTCAGCAGAGGTGGGTAAGGATTATGATTGCAATACTTTTTTAATTACCCTCTCTAGATAATTGAAAAACTCTGCCTAAATGGTTAACAAGCTGCAATGATAGTCTGCATTTCTCTAGCACATTACAGCTCAGAAGTGCACAATTAAACTTCATCATATCTTGAAAAAAAGGTAGCTTGAATTAATGAAAATATTATTAGATACTTAAAAGTAAACAACTTCCGGTTTTAATTTTGAACAGTGAAACATCATATTCATTTCACAAAGATTCTTTCCTTCCTGTTATTTTGAGTGTAAGTCTATTTGAATTCTTTGCTAGAAGTCTCAAGTGAGAGAGACTTTACTTGGGCTTCCTACTGCTATATATATATTTTTTTTTTTTGAGTGAAAAGCTTGGAATTCGAATTAGAAAATTCTTTAAGGAAAATATTGGAAACACATAGAGTGTTTGCTTAGCAATTCCTTTGCATTAAGGAGCATTTTATTACTGATTGCAATGAAAACATCCTGTCATTAGAGAGCTATTTTAAAGTTATTTAATAAAAGAAAAATATTTCACAATTTATTTTATGCAGTAAATCAGGAAAGGTAGACCCCGGAGCTGAGTATCAATAAAAAAATTAGGCAATTAACAAAATAAACACTGTAAATCTTTTCAGCCCTGAAATTTCTCCTTTAAAAAAAAACGAAACAAGAGTGGTTAAGGGCAAATAATGCAAGGGTTTTTAATGACATTCAAAGCATGTTGCCCGAGGTTACCTTCCTGTCAAGCTGGCAGCTTGCAATTCCCAACCTGTTGGCACAGTCCTTAAGGGGGTGGTTCTGGGGGTTTCCAAAAGAGCTGCCAAACACTCTGGGAGCTTGACACCATGCCCAGAACCTCTGGCCTCACTGCTGGGCACTTTTTTCCAGCGGCAGGGCCATCCCTCAGCATTGTGGATACAGCTGCCAAGCCTGATGGAGTAGTGGATGCCTGGTGCAGATCTGGGTCCCTCCTGGCATCCCCTGAAGCTCAGCCTCCACGTCATGGCAGTGCTGCTCTCAAATGCCCTAAGAATTGTGATCTGGCTCACCCTGATTTGAGGATTAATTAGTGCTACTTCAGCTTGCTCTTGTAACTCCTAGGGGCTAATTAATCTTTGCAGTTTGGTTTTTTGTGTTTTTGGAACTGACTGGAGCCACTTGGGTGACTTGGAGGGGAGAGGAGAGTGTGAATCCTTCATGGTCTGGTAGGTTCGCCTCTTTTAGCTTTGGCTCTAATCAGATCTTTCTACCTATCTGAGCCCCTGAGTTTTGCAGTGGGTTTAAAAAACCAAAATAAATAAATAAATAAATAAATTAGAATTATGCAATGTTTTGATAAATATATCTTGGGGGGTTGCTTTCTATTTTTTACATGTTTAACAGAAAAGATTTTCATTTTACAGCATATGCCTTGTGAAATAACTGGAGTTCCCTTGCAAATGCTTGTTAACATTCACATTTATGCATTCAGTACTTAGCTCCATCCTGAGACACAATGATTATTGCTTTAACTCATGTTTCCTTTTTCTGCTCTCTTCATTTCAGAACTGGTTGTAGTTGGAGATTCAGTAACAGAGTGGAAATTATAATATCTTAATCTTTAACTTCTTACTGTAAATAAATAAGGTTTCAGAGAAGGTTATCCTGTCCCACATATGCATGCAGCTTAAGGCTTGGCACCTGGGGAACTGTGTGACAGGAGACACATTTGAGACACATTGCATGCAGCTCAAAGCAATTCATATTCAGCTAGCTGCAATGTCTCTAAGCTACAATGGGAACATAAATATGACTTTTTGTGTGGTTCTTCTCCACCATAAAACACAAAGTGGTGAAAGAGGTCAGTACTTGTGAGGCATCTGATTTTATAGCATCCTTAAAAGATTTACATACTCTAATCAAGATTTTCCTGTGATTAATGCTTGTAAAAGGACCGTAGGAAAATTAAAAGTGCTTCCAAGATTTTTAAAGGAGCCAGCCATCAAATTCAGGACTGTGTTACCTAAGGCACTTCAGCCAGAGGAAAACTGGAAGAAGAAATAAACTATCCTCTCATATTTTTGAATGTAGCCACACAGAAAGGAGATTCTGACAACAGATGACAGGATTTCAGAACTTGACATCACCCTGAAGAATCTAGAAATCAGCATCATCTGGAGGACTTTTACTTCTTTATTTCCAAAGCTGATGTTTTAGTCTCATTCCAGGCATCCACTCTGTGCCATTCCTCTTTGGTAGCTGATCTAAGACAAGCTGATCTGAAATGCACTGAGATAGAAATACATTATTTTTTTATCCCATCTCTGTATCGGTGTACAGCTAGTCCCAGATCTCCCTTAAAAGCACTATCAGCAGAGATGTCCCTTATCTTTTCCCACATCTCCTATTCCAATTCTCTAAAGGCAAGTGACCCAATACAGGAACAACCCTGGGGATGTTTCAGTCCAGTGTTGTGCTGTGAAGTTTCTCTGTCTGTCTTATTTTGGAGCAGATGTGAGTCCAGATCTTGGTATCTACAAGCACAGACACGGAGCTGAGGTCACTAATGTAATTAGTTATTTCACCAGGCTGTGGCCACAAAATGGGGATGAAACTCTTTTTGCATCAGCAAAATTACAAGAAGTGATGTGGAGAAGTGTGCATTATGGCAGACTGTGAGGAGCTTACACTGAGGGATAAAGAGCTGCAGAGGGCAGCTGAGCCCAGCCTTCCAGAAAGACTCAACCACAGAGATGCCAAATCGCTGAGGGATACTTAGTCTTGCCCTGACACTCCCACCTGAATTAAATAAATGCCTCCCTCCCCATATTTCTCGAAGAACAAAACACAATCTGAATAGCAGAGTCCATTGTCACTCCATATGGTGAAACAAGGCAAGATGGACAGAATCCAAAACACAGAGCGGATGATTTGCTTTGTTCTTCTTCCACCAGCTGCAACAAGGCAAGCGTGAGGAAGAAAAAATCTGTGCAGAAAAGAAAAAAAGATATTTGTCTGAAGACAAAGAAAAGTTATTAGGCAAGCCTGTATTATGACCTGCCTTTCTGATAGTTATTACAGGTCATAGAATCATTAATGTTGGAAAAGTCCACTAAAATCATCAAGTGCAACCATTCCCTCAGCACTGCCAAGCCCACCACTAAATCTCATTCCCAAGTGTCATATCTACATGGCTTTTAAATTCTCCCAGGCTGGTGTCTCCACCATCACCCTGAACAGTCCATTCCAACAGTTAACCACTCTCTCAGTGACAAAATTTTCCCAATATGCAATTTAAACTTTCTCTGGTGCAACTTGAGGCCATTTCCTCTCCTCCTGTCCCTGTTTCCTGGGAGCAGAGCCCGACCCCCCTGGCTGTCCTCTCCTGGCAGGGAGTTGTGCAGAGCCACAAGGTCCCCCCTGAGCCTCCTTTGCTCCAGCCTGAGCCCCTTCCCAGCTCCATCCCCTTCCTTGGACATGCTCCAGCCCCTCAATGCTCTTCTTGAAGTGAGGGGCCCAAAACCGAACTTCCCAACAGAATAAACTAACTCTACTGCCAAGTCAAAGCAAGTCATGGCAATGGAACAATTTCTCTTTCTCATGTGATAGTGAGTCTTCTAATGGCAACTGGAATGTCCTATCTACCATGATGAAGACACAGAAATTCTAAATTTTTCTTGCATAAAGTTGTTTCCCCCCTATCCATGCCCCTTGCTTTTATTTCTTAGGGACAATATGTTTGCAGTTTTCCAAAGGAAATCTTATAAATCCATAAGCAATCAAAGACATTTTAATTCCTAGACAAGGTCAAAAAGAAGTCTAGAATAGTCTTCTCTCTCACTCTAGAGAAGCAGTCAGTCCCATGGGAACATTTTGTGACTGCTTGCTTTTCCCTTGTCTTTTAATCACTATGTAGAAGTCGATGCTTTCTATTGCACTGATGCTTGCAAAAAAAATCCCCAATCCAACCCAAAACCAAAAGCCAAACCAAACCAAACAACAACAACAAAACAAACAAACAAAAAAACCCAAAAAAAACCAAACCAAAACAAAACAAAAAAAAAACCACCAAAACCAAACCAAACAAACACCACAAAAATCCAAACAAACAAACAAAAAATAACTTTATGGAAGAATGGCAAACTGTACAAGCAGCTGGCAGCCAATAAGAGGTTGTATTGAAAGTTAGAGAGCAGCACTTTCTGGCTGTCAGCTGGAGCACTGCAATTCAGTCCAGCAATGGCAGAGGGCTGCACGTGCCACACGCAGAGACTGACAGGCTTAGAGGTGTTACCAAGGAGGTTACATCTCTTTACGAAGAAGTCTATGCAGCAGTTAGGGAGACATAAAATTGTTTAGCAGTTAGTGTATAACCCCTGTATTTGTGGTAATGCTTAGTTTTGTACCATACAGTGCTTAGTGCAAATGCCAGAGATTAATGTGGCCTTGTGTTAACTCCCTACATGGTGACTAATAAGTGTTGTGCCAGTTAATGCTTCCTTGTTTACTTACATCAGTGACTAATATGTGCTCACTGATATCTTAGCTTTGAAAACAGAGATAGAGTGTCAGAGTAAAGAGTGATAAGAGAAGTGCATCACAACTACATAATAGAAATGCTCTCAAGGAAAAATTATTTATCAGAAGGTCCATAAAAGGGAATTTTGAGGAATAGGATGTTCCCAAACGAGCAGCAAAGACCCTCAAAAGAGCCCTTCTTATATTCAAATATGTAAATAATTAGCATGTATATTCGCATCCAGGACATCTAATGGACAAGTAATAGAAATGTAATGGACAGGTTCTAGTTTCACGGGTATCACCTCGTCTGTTAGATTGCTGTCCATGCTTTGAGGAGAATTCTGCATGCATCCAGCACTGTCGGATTTCTAGAACAGCAAATTGGTTGGAGAGTTTATTTCCCAGTTTTCAATGGCAGACACACTGAAGCTGTCACCTTTCCTAGATTCACTAGTCACAGAGCAGAAATATTACATCAAGTTTTTCAGTGTAACTGGCAATGGATATTGACTCAACATCACCCCAGTTCTAATGTTTCTGTCTTATTTAGTTGGTTTTAGGTTGGTTGTTTTTTTTGAATGGAAACATTAGGAGGGAAACTAGGTGATATTAGTTCAAAGACTTAATTTCTATCTGTATTTGGTTTGTGTGACCAGATTTTGGCAGGGGGAGTGGGGGGTTGGAAATACAGGGGTAGCTTATTTGAGAAGCTGCCAGAAGCTTCCACCATTTTCAAGGCCAAGACAACCCAATTGTAATAAAGCCTTTGAGATAAAGTATTTGAGAACGGAAAAAAGGTATTGCACAGATGTAGTTGCAGCCAGGGAAGAGAGGAGTGAGACCATGTGAGAGGAGCAGCCCCACAGACCCCCAGAGCAGTGCAGAAGGAGGGGCAGGAGCTGCTCCAGGCTCTGGAGCTCCCATTCCCCTGCAGCCCCTGGAGCAGCCCGTGGGGAGGCAGCTGTGCCCCTGCAGCACAGGGAGGGCCCGGGGGAGCAGAGATCCAACTCAGCCACTGGAGGAGCCCAGGCTGGAGCAGGGAGACCACAAAGCCACAAAGGAAACTGTGAACCTATGTGAAGCCTGTGCAGGAGCAGGAATTGTAACTCTGTGAGGGACCCACTGTAGAAGCTTAAGAATCACAGTTCCCTGTTCCAACTACTGTTAAGAACATACAAGGATTTTGCCATGAGATAAGCATGGAACGGAGCAGTGAAATGGTAATGGCTTCAGGCCTGGTGAGGCCTGGCTGGCAGAACTGGATATAATATACCCAGGGAGGGGGCCTCACAGTGGCAAACTGTGGAGAGGCAACTGGTTGTATACATTTAATTGGCCAGGCAGGGTTGTTATCTGTCCCTGAGTTACAAGACAGATGTCATCTGCAACCACCAATAAACATTGTAGCACAACACCGCATCCCTGAATATGTTTGGAGTATGGATTCCTGGAACTTGGACAGTAAGTTAAGCCAGTAAATATTCATTCCTTTCTTTGCTAAAATGTAAAAATGGTGAAAAGCTTTGAAAAAGCTCAGGACCCCCACCTTTAAGAAGCCTATGGTGAAGAAGGACCAGTGGAACACTGCTGGATCTATGGGTGGTGATATCTCTTCTTTCTGTTTAATCTGTCTCTCTCACTCTCCTACTCTGCAACCCACACCTGCCCCTCCCCCCTTCTTTTTTCTTTCATTCTCTCTCTCTCTAACTCATATTTGCTGTTAAATAAAATCCATACTATTGGCTTTGGGATAAGGTGTTGTTTGCCCCACCTCAATGTGGGCAGAGGCTTCTCTCAAAAAATAAGGCCATGACATCCATGCTGGAGGAGCAAGTCGTACATGAAGGATCAGGCCCCACAGAAATGTGACCCAAGCTGGAGCAGCTTGTGGATAACCGCTGCCCCTGGGATGGACTCACACTGNGAACAGCCTGCTGGGGGAGGGACCCCACACTAGAGCAGGGAAAGGATTCCTCTCCCTGAGCAGCAGCAGGAACGAGGTGTGATGAGCCAACCATAGCCCCCATTCCCATCACCCTCACTGCTGAGGGGGAAGACCTAGAGCCCAGGAAGAAGGGAGGGGTAGGGGAAGGCATTCTTAGGATTTGTGTTACTTCTCATTGTCCTGTTCTGATTTTGATTGGTAATAAATTCATTAACATCTCCAAGTTGTGTCTGTTTTGACTGTGACAATAACTGGTTAATCATTTCTCCCAACCCTAATCTCAATGCATGAACCTTTTGTTACACTTTCATTCCCTTGTCCATGTGTTAAGGGGAGTGAGAGAGCGGCTTTGATGGGTGCCTGGCACCCAGCCAGGGTAAACCCACCACAATGTGAACAATAAAATCTGTGCTTCTTGGAACACACTGCCATGCTGTTGAAGCAATGGACAAAGTCATGATTGCAGCTTTTTCCTTTATTTTAATGTGTGAAGAAATAAGTCATTTTCTATCAATATTCTAACTAATTAACATTTTCTAAGGCAATAACCAAATATTTTGTAAGCCTTTGTGCATGCTGTGAGACAAGTCACGTGTGTTTCTCAAGTCATGCTTTAAATCCTACAGAAACACATCCAACGCAGCACAGCATCATGGAGTCATAGAGTATCTCATCAGGAGTACAGACTGAATTGCAGGATTGGATCTTAATTAATCTCCCAGGATTTCCTCCAAGGCTCCCCCAGCATCCTGTAAGGCAGGCACTTTGCCATCCAGACCCATCCAGACTCACTCATCCAGGCCTGTGGTTGCAGCTGTGTAGCTGTGACAGGCTGCAGCTTTCACCCACGGGCTGAGTCCTACCTGTTGAAACTTGGTTTGCAGATGGGTAAGCAAAAATTAAATAATCCATGACTAACATTCCCAGTTCTGTGGGAAATGCAGCCCCTTTAATGATCCAGCAGCTGGAACAAATGACTGCTCACTCATAACATACACATTGCAGTTGTCATAGAAACGCACTTAGCAACAAAGAATCCTTGACCTTTTCCCCATCTGTTTTGAATCTTCACAAAGGCACATTAATTTCTATATATTGATTTTTCCTGGTTTTTTTCCTTTTTTCCCTCCACACCCAAATACCACATTTTGTGTGACTCCCAGGCATCAGCAGAAGTCTTCCACAACTTCAGGGGCAGTACTGAGGAGGTCCTGCCTCTCCTTACCCCTGCTCAGTGTGAGGCACCAGCTAGTCCCTGACAAAAAGTTTAGACTGGCTATAAGAAAACATTTCTTCACTGAGAGGGGTGGTCAAACCCTGGCAAAGGCTGTCTATGGCAGTGGTGGAGTCCCTGTCCCTGGAGGCATTTAAAACCCATGTAGATGTGGCACCTGGGGAAATGGACTGGTGCTGGACTTGTCAGTGCTGGAGGAATGGTCGGACTTCGTGGTCTGAGAGGTCTTTTATTACATAAATAATGCCCTGATTCTATATAAAGATGACTGAAAATTAGGCCGTACAACTGACTACTCCACCTGAACCTGGAAACCTGAAAAACAATCTGTTTCAGTTTGGGAAGGGCAAGGGAGGCTCAGAGCTCTGTGGTTTTGGATTAACCAGTACAATAAGAATCTGTAATTAAATCAGAGCATCCCCTTCCAATGGATGGAAACCATCCAGAAAGAAAGAATATTATCAAAGGCCAACATGTATATAGCAACACCACTGTGATGAGAACAGCCTTGCCACAAAGGGCATCACTAAATTCCAGGAAGAAACAGAGACGGATGAAATTAATCCAGACTCTGAGTAATGGTGAAATCACTGCATGTTCTGAAGGCATAGAGATTTTAGATAAAGCTTGTCTGATGTAATCACATCAGCCATCAAATTAGATCCCTAGAGTTTGGGTGTTTTTCAGTATGTATCATCACACCATGTTTGCCATTTGAGATAAATAAGAATAACCTTAATCACAAATTATTTTAAATCATAATAACAAAAGAGAAAATAAATATTTTTTCTTGTTTAAGTAATTTTGGAAAGGTCCTAGTGCTCAGTGTACTTTTTCTTTTTAATTTTACACCTTATCTCAAAATGATGATGTTTACAGTAAGATATTTTCTCCTCTTCTCTCCCCAAAATATATGTAATGAGAAAAGAAAATAATACTGCACACACATGCATAAACACATACACATGCATAAATACACACAAAGAACTCAAATACTTTGAAATACCTAGTGCTTCTTAAGGAAAATTATTAAATACATCATTTTCCCATTAAAACAGATTTTTTAAATAATTTCAAATGACAATTATTATCCATTTTGAATGTTGTCTGACTTACACAACAGAGAAAGGATCGTGTAACAGCAATGACAAGGCACTGGCAGCTTTATCAAATCTCTCAAAGCAGAGGATCACTGTTAAGAATCAAAACATTTCCTGCAACAGCACACTTTCAAAGTGTCAGAATTTTTATTTGGAAAGGAACAGTATTTTTTTATGCATTAATAAATTGCATTAACAAATGCAATGAAAAACAAGCAGAGCAGGTGAAAGAAGAGCATGGCAGTGTAGAGAGATAAAGAAGAGGTGTATTTCCAGAGATGATGATTTCTGATTTTTACATGAGCTGGCTCATGTTCTACATTTTTTTAAATGTTTGGGTTTGTGTGTAAATGGAGATATCAAAATCATGATTTGGGTTCCCATTTAAAATTTATCATAGTGGTACATCTGCAAATCAGATTTTGATTTTGGGCAGCTCCTTCTAAAGAACTTACAATCAGAATCTCAAACCCCATCAAAATCGACTGATTTAGCTAGCACTGGCCTCAAGTCTAATTCCATTTGCTAATACAGGTCAGAATCCTGTGAAATCTTCTGACAGGTTGGATGGGGCTCTGACCAACCTGGTCTAGTGGAAGGTGTCCCTGTCCAGGGTAGGGGTTGGAACAAGATGACTTCTAAGGTCCCTCCCAACCCAAACAATTCTTTGATTCTGTGATTCTATGATTCTATGATTCTGTGATTGATTCTGTTACTGATTCCGTGATCTAGCCCATCTTTACTTCACCAGGAGCTGACGCTGAATTTTCCATGTGCTTTCATGAAGCTTGGACCAGCCCTCTGCCCAGACAGCTGAATGAGTCCACATGCATCTTTCAGCTTCAATTCTACAGCACTTTTAATCTTGCACTTTAATCAGCTACAGCAATTGCAGATACCCTTGTTTATAGGGATTTAATGGAAACCTTCAGCATAAAATTCACAAAGCAGCATCTTGCTGTTGGAGCAGTTACATTTTAAACACCATTAAACTTGATGGAAATCCCAACACACAACCTCACATAAACCTTTTTGGTAAACATAAATGTGGAGGCAAATTCCTCTCCAGCATGGGTGTGACATTGTGGCACAGTTTTCTTTGCCTTTCGTCCTTCCCCATACCACCCAATTAGTTAATCACGCCCACAATTAGATAAAACATGCCACATTCTACTCACTTCCCCAACTCTCTCCCCCACACACCCTAAGACAGGTCCTGCACTCATGCAGGCAACACAAGGCCACACAGAACCCTGTAACATTTAGTCTGAAATGTTTCTGGGGACAATTTATTGGTTGTCTCCCTTTGGTGAGGTTCACAGGAAGGACAATGGCATGATCCTTTTCCTTTGATGTTCCCAGGAGTAACCAATTGCGTGTCCTTCTTCACCTCACCCTGTGCAGAGCTCTGCTTACCATCATTTGCCTTTAATGAAGAAAAACCTAATAAAAACAACCTGAACATTCCCTTCCTAGTCCAAACAGACAACCTGTGCTGGAAGGAGAATATTTGCAGTGGACAGTGAGTTCATTCTCTGTACGAACAGGAAAGGCCAGGCCAGTCCTGACATGAGATGAGTCACATCCACTGCCTGCTACCCCCTCAGGAAATATTTAACTGTTCAGCCTCACAGACCCATGTTCCAGTACTCCCAGTGGGGTCAGCAGAGCCACCTTGAAACAAAGTTCTTTGTTCCCTTCATCAAGATTTCACCCCAGACTGCAAGAGGGAATGGTAATTTATTCATTTGAAATCACTGTATCAAATAATTGCATTTAAAATGCTTGCCATAATCCTCAGGGCATGAAACACGAGTTTTGGAAAAGTGGTCCTGGAGCTCTTCTGTCTTTTTAAGGGCTGGTCACGGCTCAGAGAATGGTAATATCTGCTATGCATGGAGAAATAGTCAAGATTTTGACACACAAGCTCTTCTGTTAACCTGAAAGAGAAGCAGCGCCTGTCAGTGTTAAATTTGGGTGGTGAACAACTGTTCTGTGCTACACTTGATATGGTAAGCAGTTAAATCATCTGAGGGAAAACGTCACTGGTAAAGCAAAAATTAGTGTTCATGGGGAAAAAGGTGATAATCCTCTATGGGGAAAAGCAGAGGCAGGTGATTCATCACCTTTAGGAAATGTAGGAGGTGGCAAAAAGAAGGAGGAAAACAAAGCACATCTTAAGCCAGTGTTTTTCACGAATCCAGGATTTTTAGTATTCAGTGCAGTTTTGAATTCTAATTCTAATTTGTTTTTTGAACAATTTTGTTTGGGGTTGTTTGGAAGGGGTGGGGTGTAGAGTAGCTTTCCCTTGAGATTCAGGACTGAGAGGCCAGAGCTAGAAGGGTTATTCAGTGAGAAATCCCCTCTCCCTGACAGCCTGGTACTTCTGTCCCTCATAAAATTCCTGCAGAAACCTGTGCTTCTGCACAAAGCTTCCAGGAGAACACACTTTGCATGGGAGGACATTCCTTGCATTCAGGTATTACCCAGGTGTCCTACAAGAAAAACACAGGTTTTGAAGGCTGCATTATGAAAGTATTGTGATGGCCGTGAAAATATGTTTTCAAATGTATCCGCTCTTCCAGGACAGCCTGCCTTCATCCAGAGTGCTGGCTTTTGGGGGAAAGTTTCCAGGAGTTGGGGAATGCTTTGAAAAGGCTACAGAAATCTAGGAAAATCCATGGAAAATAATTTTGTATAAAAGACACCACAGAAAGCACAGCGAAGCAGAAAATTATAGGCTGTTGTTGACTCTAAGAAATGATTCCTACTACCGATGTATATTATAAACACAAGCAAATACACAAATAATTGTGTACACACAGTTTTGTTACCCTAGTGGATGACATCAAGTGGCTCCAAAGTAAACAGAACTGAACCAAAACCTGCCTTTGAGCACCTTTCCAGCCCAGACCAGTGAGGTGGGGAAGCACCTCAATCAAGTGAAGCAAATTCCCAGGGCCAAAAACCTACAGAGCTGGAGTCCCCCTGTTTATTTGAGGACATGGAGAGGAGTATTCATGACCAGCTCCATTATTCATAGTACTTTTGTTCCTATTTATTTTTCCAGGAATTATTGAAGTGACTGACTGTCACATGTTGGGATATGACCCTCCTGACAAAACACAGCAGCGCATGATAAGCTACTGATGCAGCACATCACACATTCCATCTCCTCAGGAACATCCTGCCTGACCTGTGGGAGGGGAAACAGCCTTGGCAGGTCCTTCCCACCCTCCTGGTCACGGCTGAACCGAAAACAAAACAAAACTATGAAAGAAGATCAATGTGAGTGGTTTTCTGCCCTGAAATATTTTGAATAGTGCAAGTCCACTATAAACCTGCTCCATAGGGGAAAATTGACAGAAGCTATATTAAGCTGAAAGTGTAGAACAACATGTTTTTATGAAAGTGCTAAAAATCCACAGGGTTTGAAGTTCCATTGAGTTTTTCTAGGCTCTCTTTGCCTTTAACGAGGCAAGAAATTAAAAATACATTGGTCATAATTCTGATTTCACCTTATCAGCACCATGGACTGTTAGAATTACTCCTGTTGACACTAGTACAAAAGGATATTCTGACAGATCCAAGAAAACTCAGACTTATTAAAAGCAATAAATAATTGTTATGATCCCAGAGAAGCAAAATCTACTACTCCACTTGTTTTGTGTATGACTTCAGAGATTAGGGGACCCTGCTACTTAATTGCTCAGAGGGACACTAATCTTGTAAAGCTCTTTTCCTAGCAGAAGTTATCAAATAGAAGCAGGACTCCTTAATAAAATTATAGTTATTAAATTCTCTCTTTTGCTGGGAAGTTACTTGGTCCAGAAACACTTGCCAAAAATACTATTAGAAGAAAAAAATCAGGCTGCAGTATCAAGATCTGGAAAATTCAGATAAGTTAGAACTGAGGTTTTATTTCACAGTATATTCTGTATGTGCATGTTACTTGGTCATATATATTTTTTCTTTCCCATAAATTAAATTTTCACACCAGGCAACAGCTGAAAATGAGAAAACTACTAAGGGGCATGTTCTAGCCAAATGGAGGTGTCAAAAATATGGTTTCCAAAATCTCTTTTGCCCATGTAGCATTTTTTAGGCCCAATTTTTGATACTGCAGTTACTTGCCCAATGGCACTTCAGCTCCTCTTGGAGAAACTCTGAGTAATTGCATGTGTTTAGTAAAAAAGAGGTAAGAATGGGTTTTGCCTATTTAAAAAAAAAAAAATAATAGTTTTCTCTGAGATTGATGTGAAACATGGCTGTAGATATCTGGGCAGGAAATGAGGCTGAATAAATTTTGAGCAGGTCATCGGTTGGTTGAAATACGGTGCTGTATTTGGAGTACCTATCACACAACCACTGAGGTCGGAAAAGACATCCAATATCATGGAGTTCTACCTTCAACACCTCATCCACCCCCACGGCTGTCTGCTGGCAGAGGACTGAGGAGTAACAGGGCCAGCGCTCCCTCTGCTTTCTTTGAAGGGCAGTGAAGGTACCTTCAACTGCTGGAGAGACCATCTGTGCTGCTAATAGCATGACAGAAATTGAGGAAGGAAGCTCCTTGGTCAGGCTGTGGGCTGTACTCTGCTGGTAGCTTCCTCTGAACCTGCCTGTGCCGCTCCCACGACTGCTGCTGGTGGTGCCACCACATCAGAGAGGATGCACCAGGCAGAGCTGCCTGCCCAGGCTCTGTTCAGTTCAGCACAGCTCACACTGCCGTGGATCCATCTCTCCTTGGATCCATCACACTGCCTTGGATCCACTGGTTTCTGTGACTGAAACAACCCATCTGACTGCTGGATGGAATGGGATTTGCTGTGGAAAACACGGCTCCTGTAGGCCGCTCATTATTAATAATTATAGCAGAATAGGAAGCACACAGCTAATTGCTGATCCCCTGCTATAACCTGATAGATTAATAGAAGCAGTTGTTTCTCCTCAGGAGAGTAGGCTCACTTTCGCATTACAAAAATAATTAAAGTGTAATCAAGTGCTGAGAAGTCACCCAGGAGGTCTGTGCATAATAGCCCACGCACACATTTTGTCTTTTGTGCCCAAAACTGCTCACAAAGCACCAAATCTGTACTGCCATCAGGTCCTGATTCCCTGCTTGCACAGGAGAAAGGGAAAGAGTGACTTCCACAGGAGAGCTCTGCACTTTTCACACTTTCCATGCAGAAGTCACAGGAGACTACACTTCTCCTCGCATATTTTTCCTTCTCCTGGGTCACTACAGCACTAAATTCTGGTTTGGTGCAGGTGCTAAAGATTTAGGTGCTTTCCCAGCACCTAAAATAAACCCTAAGATTGCTGCAGCTCTGGAAAAAGCAGCACAAACTCCAAGGTCTAGACAAACAGACCGATAAATCTTCTTGCGGCTTTTTTCCCCCCATTCTAATTACTCTTTAAACTCATAAATAGTTTTAAGAGGGAACATCAGCCGAAAATTTCCACTCACACACAATTACTTCTCTCTATATAACTAATTCGAAGCTTGTTTGCACTCCAGGGCAAAAATTACTGCAATTCTCATTGTTTTTCTCCCCTGTGCCTGGAGGCAAAACTCCCCTGCAATGACCATGTTTTTACTCACAGGGTTTCAGACTGGAGATCTTCCTCTTCTTAAGCAAGAGGCAAAATCCACTTATTCACGTATCAGTCTTTGCTTTCTTCATAAAAAAGAAAGCAAAATGCATATCTAAAAGTTAATTGTGATCATTAAAATTAGGAAGAGAATAAAATTTTCATTCATCCTCCTCATTCGGAATGTTCTGTTCAGATTTTTGGACAGAGAGGAAAATATTACAAAAATATTAACTCACCAAAAGACCAAAGTCATCAGGTTGAATTTCACTGATTTTAAATGGGAAAGAAAAGGAATAATATTTTATTGTATCTGACTTCTACAGACCATCACACATTTTCCATATTTTATCTTGAATCCACACCACAGTTAGAAGTATGCATATCAGTCACTGAGAGTCTAAACTACTGTCTTTCACAGAGGAAAGAAGAAAAAAACCAGACAGCACAAATGCCAAAGACCCTTCAATTACCACACCAATATCTGTTCAAAACAAAATTGAAAGAGTCAAATTTTACCCGAAATCTGAACCAAAATGGTGACTCCCAGAAACAAAGTCTAGGGAAAGCGTCTTTCAAGACCTGAACCAAGCAGGTTCTGGATGTGTGGACAACAAACCACCCAGGACTCTGGAGAAAGAGGCTTCACCTTTCCATTCTACAATACTATTCCAATTTGTCCAATGTTCTTGGGCTCCAGCTTTGTTGATGTAGTATTCATATTCTGAATGAATTCTGCATTTTCTATAACTGGTGCTGAGACTTCTAGTTGGTCTGACTTATTTGATTTTATATCTTTAAGATTCTTCATCTCTGAGATTTTCAAAAACTTTTGTTAGACAGAAATGTATTGAAATTGCATTTTGAAATGCAATGCATTCAGTATCTCACAGAATTCCAGAATGAGTTAAGGCTGGAAGGAACCACAGTGGAGTCACCTGGTTTGATCTCCCTGCTCCAGCAGGGCCATCCCAGAGCGCAGGGCACAGGATTGTGTCCAGAGGCGTCTGGAATATCCTCAGTGATGGAAACTCCATCCCCTCTCTGCACAGTGTCCCAGCACTCAGTCACTGCCCAGAATTCCTGGGCTCAGTCCCTGCCCGTGGCTCTGGTGCCAGGGCTGGGCCCTGGAGCAGAGTCTGGGCCCTGCTCTGCCCCTCCCTGCACACAGGGACACGCAGGGAGAGGTTCTCCTCTCAGCTGGGGCTCCTCTCGAGGCTGAGCAGCCCCAGCTCCCTCAGCCTTTCCTCACCAGGGAGATTCTCCAGGCCCTTCCCCATCTTTGTTGCCCTCCACTGGACCTGCTCCAGGAGCTCCCTGTCTCTCTTGTCCTGATGAGCCCAGATCAGGACACAGCACTCCAGACAAACTTTTTCCAAGGTACCTCACAGTCCTCTCAAGTGCAGGAAAATTGTCCCCATCGTAACTTGCCCCAAGGAAATATTTTTAATGAACATGACTACAGGTCAGGAGAAAGGCTTTGAAGAGTGGCCTCTGGTATAACAGTCTCATTTTGATGCCATTAGGAATTTCTCGTCAGAGCTCTGAACAGGATATTGATTCTGATTTGGGTCAAGAGTCAAATACCTTTTTGCACAAATGACAATTAATACATCCAGGGAAACTCCTTCTGAAGTCTCTGCATGAAGAATGCAACTCTGCTCTTGGGGTTTTCAGAGGGGTCTAGAGAACAGGAACAGAGGATGGAAGAGGCAGCCATGCAGCATCTGAATATTTTTTTTTAATTGTGCCTATTTGACTTCAATTTCACAAACATTATATCCAATTTTCACCTCCTACTCTTCTGGAGTAAAATGGTGGTGTCACACTTCTGCAAAACTAATAGGACAAGAATTGTGTACAATATGGGGATTTTTCTGTAATCTTTTTCAACAGAAATAACATGCTGACTTTCCCATCCTTTTTTTTTAATTACTGTTTGGTTGGTGATTATTTGCAGGAGATAAAGAATGTTTGAAGGCTTCTACATTAATTAAGTTTCATCTTTTTAGACTGTTCTTTACATGTAAAGGTAATTGGTTTTAGTTGTTATAAATCTTGTGTAAAATTCCTCAAGCAATAAACACAAGCTGTATCTCAGTAATTGTCTATTGACTAGACTTTCCAATATGAATTAATTTTCAATTACAAACTTCCTTTTTTACAGTATCAGGTTGGAAGTCTGCATTTTGAACACGTAAATATTCTCATCTTGTGCAAATTTGTCTCACATTAGAAGAAGAGGAGAGAGATTCATTGAGCAACCATGAATCTGAATATCAATGCAGCATGACAGTAACAGTGCATGTCAAAACTCAGGTTTCCTCTGCCAATTCCCAGACAGCAACAAAGACTCGTTTCCAACCCTAATTATTTTTATTGCTGTTACATCGTGCTCTTCTCTGCTTCATTTTAAAAAGTTAATGGCGTGATTAGGAAGAGGATCCTAAACTCAGTCACACTTTCATGGTGACCAAAAATTACATCAATCCCTACTTAAATGGAAGTATTTTAGGAGGAGAGCGTGGAAGTAAGAGGGGTAGGATAGGCTTAGCTATCACATCACTTTCTGAATGGGACTACAGAAAGAACTGCACAAGTGTTCATCTAGAGTTAGGTGCCCAAAGTTTGCTGATGCTTTCAGAAATGTTCCAACGTGCCTAACTGCAATTTTAGTTGTGGTGCACTTTTCATGTAAAACCAGCTGAACCCCATCTCCAAAATCCACGTGACTCACCCAGCACTACAAAGTTTGATGAGTAGATTCACAGGGGGTATAAGCCATGATGAGGGAGATGACAAATACCCTCCCACATCATATCTGGGGGAGAGATGCTCGCTTGGAGCCTGAAAACAGCCAGCTGGCCTGCTGGAGAGAGCACCAAAGCCTTCTGGGGGGGAAGAAAAAGAGGTGCTGATTCAAATGGACAAAATGCCATTATGGGCTTCTGCTGCCAGAAGTGGAGATCTCCATCCTTCTTTCCTGTTCCTTCCTCACAGCCATGAGTTCCCATCCTGCCCTGTGCTGACTCTGGCTGTCACAATTAAATAAAATACCAGAAAATTCCTACCACTCTTTCCTCCCCTGAGACATGGGGTCCTAAGAATGGCAAAGACAACACCAAAAGAAAGGACAGGAGGATACATGCTGGAGGGGAAGCTGGAAGGAGCTCCTACCTCTGTGCCACACAGCTGTGAGCAGCCTTTGAATCTTTTCTCTCAAAGGCTGGGGCACCACGACTTTGCAAAGGTCTTGTAACACTGAGAGAGAAATAATCTCATGTGGTTTCCCACTTGATGTCCATAGCTTTCCAAAGGGACTCTGGATGCCCTGGATTTCTTGTGTGTTTCCCACAGGAGTGTCTTGGATGCATAAAGGCCCTGGACATGTATATTTAGGCACCTGAATCTCTCCACCAGCTATCTCAAGTGATGCCACTAATTTCAGTAAAATCAGTGACTTTAAGGGGCTGTATTCCCTCCAAGAAAAGGCGATACATTAACTCTTAATTATTGCATAAAGTGTGAAGGAGCAGAAGCGTCTTCGCAAGCAGTTCCAAGAAGGAGCATATTGAATGCTTTTTTAAGGTATAAAATAGGAACTAATAAACAAGAGATTTCAAGCTATGTGTTTAGCACATCTGCATTTCAAATTTCTGAGTTCCTATTTATGAATGTTAATAAGTTTAACTGGCTCAGTATTACCATATTTCTGATAGGAAAAAAAAAGAGTATGCAATATATACACATATATCTGTAGATTTTCACACACTTGGGCATTTTTTTAAAAATAGATATTTTTCTATTCCCTGGCATTTGCTGTAACTGAAAAAAAAAATAACAACCAAAAAAAACCCACAAACAAAAAGAAAAAAAAAAGAGAAATAAAAAGATCAATACTCCCTGTGCAGGAATCCTGGGGATGGGACTGAAAAGAACATGATGGTACAGGCACATAAAGTGAGGCTTGACCATGTCACTTGACCACTGCAACATGAAAAGCTCCATTAGCAAGATTTGTCCTTTTCCTTCTCTTTTCCTCCCTGTAGGATTTGTCCTTCAGTCTGTGAAATAAAGACTTCAGCAAATAGTGCCACCAGATGGGCCCTCACTGGAACTGTATCCACTCAGTAATATGCTACCAGAAAAGGGAAAAAGAAAAAGAAAACCCCAAACTTCAGCATTTCTATTAATTTCATCCTATCTTTTCATCTCTGCTCTGGAAATTCTCTCTCTCTGCAAGAAACTGAAGGTTTTATAGTCTCTTACATAATAAGGTGAAAAGACCTTGGTTTTTACTTTTCAGTGCAATAACTTAGAGCTTGCAAATTTCTCACTTGAGGTTAATTGTCTCTTCAGAATGCGTGACCCACATTGCAGACAGGCAGAATAAAACAGTTCTGTATACTTCTAATGGATTTATTTAAAAGGATGATGTGAGGAGCTAATTTACTTTTGATTTGTCTCAACCCTGGTTGTCAGAGGCTTGTGGGGGAGGTGCCACATGTGCCATGTGCAGGAGGCAGCTAGAAAAAGATGGAGGAAAGCCTTATCTGTGGAGGAGGTTTGCCTGGCAGGGGGTTCATGTCTACATGGGACAGGCAGGCAGCAGAAGACACCAGGGACACTGTACCCCAGTGTGGACACACATGGGCCTGCCAGGGAGTCAGTGGCCTTGCCCTGGGGAAATATGGACGGATCAGCAGTAGGCCCCAGGCACTGGCCGAAGGTTAGGGCGAGACAAAAGGCTTCTCCCCACAGTGCTCTGCAATCATGTTAATTTATCCCAGTTCTGTTCTCCCTATTGACCCTCCCTGCCCCTTTTACACTTATATGTTCAGGCTCTGGAACATTCTCTACTTTCCGTTTCCCCATTGGTTCCTGTACTCCTGCAATGCCACAGTGGCATTCCCTAGTGGCTCTCACCCTTTGCCCAACCTTTGTACCGCCCCTGTGCCCTCAGCCCATTGGATGCTGATGCTCTACTCCACCCCCTTTTCCCTGTTTAATCCTGGACCCTTCTTTTTTCATGGTCTTCTGCCCCTGGACAGCTTTGGCATATGGCTGCAATAAACCTAGCTGGAACTCCACACAGAAGACTCTCTCGACTCTCCACGCTGACAGCTATCCTGACAGGTGTGCGTGTGACTGCAAATTGCTTGTGTGCCTGCCCGAACACAGGCAGTGCTTTTTTTCTCCAGAGATACTTTTGGGAAGGTAGCAGCAATTTAGTACTTGCCTCACACCACTACACCCCAGAGACACTGCAATCCATGGCAAAAGGTCTCTACCAATGGACCACACTGGGACACTGGAAGGCGCCAAGGCACTCCTGTCAACAAGCGGACTCCCTGACTTTGGGAGAAGTCAGGAGGATAAGAAGTAACAGCATCACAAGGTCTGGGGGCTCTTGAGTCTTGTGCTTTTGCCCCGGCCCCAGCTGACCTTTTGGTTCTCCTGCCCTCGCTGTCTTTTGCTCACCCTCGCATCTGTCCTGCCTCTCTGTGTCTCTGACCAGCACCTCTGCTTCATCTCTGTGTTCTTGCCTGAGCCATCCGTGTCCTACCCTGCCCGCCTCCGAGCCAGCCCCTCACTGTGATCCTCATCATGACCCTGTCCAGGCTTCTGGCCCTCCTGCCTGAGCGCCCCTCACCTCGTGTCCAGTTGCCTGTCACGATAGGGGCCATCCCCAGGTAGGCAGTGTGCACAGCCCCTGCCTTATAGCTATTGAGAGCACTCCCCAACCTCTGGTGGTAATGTCTTCTTTTCCCCTTTTTCTCCCCTCTCTCTCTCTTCCTCTCTCCCTCCCATCTCCCTCTCTCCCTCCCATTTTTCTTCCTCTTGCTCTGTCTTTTTATTTTGTTTTCTTGCTACAAATAATTGGCTCTCAGATACAATGCTTGCTTCAGTTGGCTTAATTTCATTCCTGCCTGTGGGAGACAAAAAATCCTGTTCACCTCAACAGAAATCCCTCTGGGGAAGGTTCAGCTAACAGCCAGGTACAAACCAGAGATCAGGTTGTATGGCTGGCATGTGCTTGCCTTGTGCATGAGGCAGTGATTGGTTGAGGAGGTGCATGGACACCACATGATCAGAGAGCTGATTGGATAAAGGGGGGCATGAACAGTGACACTGCAGTGTCAGGGAGCCAATGCATACTTGTTTGGGTTAAGTTTAAAACATAAAATATTCAGTTTGTTGCAATAAATGATCTTCGGGACAAGCAAGGAGGTTCATGTGTCCTTGTTCCCCCTTGTTACACCTGACCACCTATTTTTAAAAGAACTCCTCGCAGTTTCCCGCAGTGGAACGTGACATTTTAATTGGTGGCAGGGGTGGGTGGGGCAGCCCCAGCCTTCGCAGACACAACAGCTACATTGACCCCACTGCAGGTGCAACTACAAGTGACATCAGTGCAAGCTCACAGCAAAAAGACTATGAGCAACGTCTCATGGATCATCTGGAACACTGATGGGCTGGATCCAGGAAATACGAAAGATCGAGCTGGAGGAATCTGTACATGCCTGGAGTTATACAGTCTGGATGTTGTGTTTTCACAGGAGGTCATCCCACCACATCTCTCTCTTTTCCAGATGAAAGCAGGCAATTACACTATTCTACTGGGTAACTGTCATGGTTTGACACCGGCCAAGGGCCAGTGCACCCATGAAAATATATTTTTCTCAAATTCTTCTGTGAGATAGGACCAAAAAAGGAGCACAATCACCCAAACTTAAAGCATAGAGGAGAAATTTATGAACTAACACTAAAAAAAAGAAAGAAAAAAACCCCAGAAACCAGAAGGAAACTTTCAAAACATCCATCCTCCCCGCCCTACTGTTCACTCTCCCACCAAACCACATGAAAAGACAGAACCTAGGATTTTCAGTCAATCCACCCCTTGAACAATCATTTCCCCAACCCAA
>VXBU01018661.1:63342-84400 GCA_013400315.1 Bombycilla garrulus | reverse complement strand
CTGGGGCCAGTCTGTCCCTCTGTCCCTCTGCTCCCTGCTGGGATGGTTCCTTCCAGGGGGAGGGGGTGTGGGTGGGGGAGGGGGCTCTCTCCTGGCCCAGCACGACCCAATCTCCCCCCACAGGACATGGCCGGGGGGGAAACCGGGCCAGGGCAAAGCTGTTCTTTTCCATCGCCCCCACCCCCTGCCGGGACAGCTCCCTCAGGAGGGGCTCCCGGCACGGCCCGGCCCGGCCTTTCCCCTCCCGCAGGCCTCCATGGCCTTGGGCGGGGGGAAAGCCGGGCTGAGGGCACAGCGCGCGTCTGTACCTGTTCAAGGCCGGAAACAAAAGAGAGAGATTCCCAGGCAGTCCTGTGCAAATGTATATCCTACTGAGACGAATTTCACTTTTGATTGGCTCATTTCCCTGTCTGTCTTTAAATTTGGCTTATAATTGGTGTTGCACTGGGCTCATGGGAAATCCACAGGCACACCTCACTTCCAGGGGTGGCTATTTTCCTGCCCACCTAAATGTCAGTCAAACCAGCACAGTAACATAGATGAGTATTTCACTATCATAATGTTATAGAAATCAAGAGTGAAATAACTGAAACAGAAAATATTACCTTTTCCAACAACTGCCATGAAGAGAAACTTTTCAGTTTCATGTATGACTGTAGCTGGTATTAAACTTTGCCTTATGACCTGTCATCTGGAGAACACTAAAAATCACTCTAAGGAACATATAAAGCAAATGTAAATAGTGTTAAACTAAATGCAGAAGGAATCCAAGTCCACCACTCATATTTTGCGGGGATATATGGTAGTCTTAAGTAGTTTGGTTTTTAATGAAAGAGGGAAGAAGCCAGCCATGGAAGTGATTTTTTTCTGTGAGAAGCTGCTAGAAGCTTCCTCAGTGCCTGGCAAAACCAATCACTAGCTAGCTCTGAGAACAGGCACACTGTGAAGCGAATTAGAAAAGCTGGTAATGCCTCTATGATAACATATTTAAGAAGAACAGAAACCAGGGGAACCTCTCTTTCTCCCTGCCCTTGGAGGGGTGGTGGGGGTTGTTGAACCCTTTCCTGGTGTGGCTGGCCAAGGTTCCTTCCTGGAGGTGGCTGCTGGACCCCATCCCGGGGTGGCTGCTGGGCCATGCTGCCAGGGGCCATCCCAGAGCCGCAGGCAACCACATGGCCACCACCCATCCAGGAGCAGCCACATGGCTGGGACCAGGCAGCCAAAAAAATTGGGGTGGCATCACATGGCCACAGCTATCTCTGCATGGCTCGCAGTGGACTTTACTTGCTTGGCCACTTTTAGCTAGCCATGCTGAGGACAGAAAGACACAAGTGGTGGCAGCAGCTTTTCTTTCTCAGCACCCCGTGTGAAGAAAAGGTGCAGAGGGGAGCTGGAAGCCAGGGCAGCTTGAGCACCGCCAGCAGGGACCACATGATCAGCTGCAAGAGGCACAGTGAGCAAGAGACACAGTGAGCAGTTCCCTGACCCAGAGCCCAGATGAGATGAACGTTTCAGTGCTGTAGAACTCAAGTCTTCTCAATTGATAGAACTTGTGAACAGACAAACCTACAGACACCAATTCTCTCCTGAATCAGAGAGAAAGAAAAGGTGAAGACACGTGGGGAGAACAACATGGCAACACCAAGGTCATTGCAAAGGAGGGAGCGGGAAGGAGGTGCTCCAAGCCTCGGAGCTGAGATTCTTCTGCAAGCTGTGGTGAGAATTAAAATACAACAAACTGTTTCCCTGTAATTCATGAAGTGCATGTAGGCATGCAAAATTCACCTGCCGTCCATGAGGAAAGGACGCTTACACTGGAAAGNTGGAAGCCAGGGCAGCTTGAGCACCGCCAGCAGGGACCACATGATCAGCTGCAAGAGGCACAGTGAGCAAGAGACACAGTGAGCAGTTCCCTGACCCAGAGCCCAGATGAGATGAACGTTTCAGTGCTGTAGAACTCAAGTCTTCTCAATTGATAGAACTTGTGAACAGACAAACCTACAGACACCAATTCTCTCCTGAATCAGAGAGAAAGAAAAGGTGAAGACACGTGGGGAGAACAACATGGCAACACCAAGGTCATTGCAAAGGAGGGAGCGGGAAGGAGGTGCTCCAAGCCTCGGAGCTGAGATTCTTCTGCAAGCTGTGGTGAGAATTAAAATACAACAAACTGTTTCCCTGTAATTCATGAAGTGCATGTAGGCATGCAAAATTCACCTGCCGTCCATGAGGAAAGGACGCTTACACTGGAAAGTGTGAATGCTGAGAAGCTGTGATCTGGTGAGAGGCTTGAACAGAGAGAGAAAGAAGCCTTGCTTTCAGAGATAGAGGAAGAGGACCCTTGCTTTTATACTAGACAGCTTATCCTTAAAACTTGCACCCCATGAACTAATGGCCCACCGAAAAACAGTTGTGAGAAGACTGTTTTTTGCTCATGGGAGGAGCTCATTTTGTACCAGGTTGGGCAGGACTGCCACTCATGAAAATAAAACCATGTTGGAAGAGTTCACAGAGAACTGTCTTCCATGGGAAGGACCCCATGGCATAGCAAAAAAGACTCGTCTCCCTAAGCAAACCGAAGAAATCTTTAGAAGTAACAAACTGACTAAAAATCCCATGTTTTGTTTCCCTGCACTGTCAGTGGGGAGAAAAGAAAGGCTGGGGTGGGGGAAAGGTGTTCTAAAGGTTATTCTAGTTCTCATTATTCTTTTGTACTTCTGTTAATAATTTTTTCTTTACATCTTTTAAAGTTTTTGCCTGTTTGCCCTTAATCTTTATCTCACCCCATGAGTTTTCTTCTCTCCTCTGCTTAACTATAGCAGAAGAGAATGAGTGAATGGTTTTTCATGGGTGCACTGGTGTTTGGCTGGCATCAACCCCCTACAGGATACAAACCTCAGAGACAGTGAGATTACCAGACTTTATGATTTACCTGACAACATGAAGGATGTCTGGGAGTTTTTGGATAAACATCAACAATGACGCCAAGTTGCGGCCCTTGTTTGTTTTTATCTTCTGCCATAATAGTTTGATCCTGCATTCCCCCATGATTTCTACCCCAATAGTTTCCACCATGTATGTATCCACCCCCAAGAACCTGTCCCTCAAGATATCCCCTCCCCTTGTTCCAGCTCCTTCACTGCCCATCACAGCAACCCGGCCCCTTGTTCCAGTCCTTTCCCTGTCAATGCCCACTTGGGCCAATCCCTGATGTGCACTCCCCTTTGGAAATCCCCTAATCCACAATGCCCCATTGGCCCATATGAACCCTTCACTCCTCCCATTGCCCCCATTGGTTCCCAACTGATTATGTCAACCCCTTACTCCATCCCTCAGGATTCCCTAGTGGTTCATTTATTGTTCCCGCCCACTATTTTTGGGAATATTTAAACTCGTGCACAGGAGTGTTCGGGGCTGTTGTGTTCTGCTTCCTTTGACCACAATAAACCATTTTAGATCTCCAGAACATAAAAGCCTCCTCTCTTCTCTTCAGCTCTCCCCCGACTGACGGCACCTCTGTAGAGCGATGCTCTAAGGTTCTGCCACAGGCGCGACACCTGCTATGGCAATTCCCCACTCCTGGTGTGGTGCTGCCAAAATGTGATTCAGAGCTAGCTGGGCTCCGGAGGGCCACATCAATGCTATGCTTGGGACACCCAAGCCTGAACGCAGGCTACAAAGTGCAGGAGGGGTTTTGACTGTGTTTCCTTTTGGCTAGCAGTGGAAGGGAAGCATTTTGCCCTTTTTTGGTGTGCCATGAGGTTTGTTCCCTGAGGAGTGAGTGCTTTGTCAGGCCCCTGGAGGGTTTTGAGGTGTGACCCTCCTTGTGAAGATGTTTGTCCCCGTCTCTTTTGCAGTGTTTTAAGACAATCTTTTGTGTGCTTTTGTGGGCTGCTCAGTTTGGGCACTTAAAGAATGTAAGATTTAAGGTGTGACCCTCCCCAAAAGTTTTCTGCCTGAGAATGACTATGAAACAGTAGCATTGAGTGCCTGTGCTGTGACAGGGGAGTGGGACGGAGAGCTATCCACCCCCTTATTGGATTTCTTAGAAGCTTTCAGAGCAAGACCTTCTGTGTCTGGGATGGAGTGGGCTAGGGGCCATTGGCACAGTGTCCAGAGTGTCAGACTGGCTCTCAGCCTTGCGGGCAAAAGCCAAGTCCAAGCCAGCGAAGGAGAAATCTTCCATTTGTGTGGTGTTGGGTGCTGTTCTGTACCCCTGTACAAGAGACGGCTGCCCAGCATTGCCAGGAGATGGTGGAAATCATGTCCCTGAAAGCACTAGTGCAGACACCACAGGGCTGCATTGTGGAGCTGCAGGGGAAGTTGGGGGACAAAAGGGCACACAGTGACAACCTCCAGGAGGTTTTAGGGGACGTGTTAGTGCCAGGAGCCATTATGCCAGTCCCTGCCACGATTGCACTGAGCCCTGACGTGCTGCCGCGTGCTGCCGGCCCTGGAGCCACCAGTCCCGGGTCACTTAAGAGCACTTATTAGTGAGCTAATGTATTTCCCATTTGTGCTGGGATAAGAAAAAAATGAACAATGCAATGGTCAAATTGAGGTCACAATTAAAATTAAATCAGTAAATCACTAACCTGTATGAATACAATACATAATGAAATCAAATTATGGGCCTGATAGCAGATTAAGTTATTAGTCTTTGGCTTCTGCTGAATTTAAGAGATGTGTTTTCCTTTCAGAAAGGCCACACTGATGTTATACCAAGAGTGTTGGCCCAACAGGTAAAGAAAGCAAATATTATCATACTATGGCTCTGCTAGTCTCTTGGTAGATTTCCCTGTGAGAAATCTAACAGAAAATAATGGAGGCTTAAATTTAAAAAAAAATACAGCTCTTGTTGTTGGATTTTAACAGTCCCTCCACAGTTCTCACTGCTATTAACACTTTGCTGCAGTTGTTCTTAATTACCACCCTCTGTTTTAACAGTGTAACACACAACCTCCCTTAGGAATTCACCAGCATTGAATATTTAGACGTAGGTAAGTGGAGCTTCAGGGTAACAGTCTTTCTCTAACACAGAAGAATCCACTAAATAAGGCACTAAAAGTTACTGTTTATTTAGAGAAGTATTGAGGTGTCATCAATACTACCCTCATCGTGTTGTTTTAAACACCTGTGAGTACAACCCTTCTTTAAATTAATTAGAAATTAGAAATCTGGTTTCAGTCATCTGCAATATGAGAGAGTACAACAATTGCCCTACTTCTGCACAATACTAGGTTTCGTAAGGGCTATTTTTGCCTGCTTTATCTTTGGAGTGAACAGGTATATGAACTCAAGTGCTCTGAATATTCAACATGGTCAAGGACTTCAGTCAATACATGTTCATTTTAAAGGTTTTGCACCATGGAAAAAAATCTCAGTAATCCATTTTTCCATTTCTGTTTGCCACATTAGCTGCAGCAGAGGTAATGGTCATGAAGAAATGAAAGGTGTTTGATGGAAAGGTTTGGTGACAATACTTTTGCCAATAAAGCAGGCGAGAGATCTTCAAAAGCAAGTAAACATACACTACTCAGACCTGTATATTATTTTTCTGACATAAACATTCAGAAGCAGAAATTAATGATTGATTCTAAGGGCTTTTGATCTCAAAAAAGCTTAAGAAAAAGCTTTAATGTTTTTACCTCTATATATGATTACAACATTTTGGGTGTTTTCATTCCCAGTTCAATGGACTCTCTACAATACCAATGAAAAGAAAGACAGTGTGTTCCAAACTCAACACTACTCACCTCATTCTTCCCCTAAGGGCACCTATCTCCATGGACTACAGGAACTTGGCTTTCCCATTAGTAACCCAAAATTACCACTTAAAATAACACGTTCAAATTGAATATAAGGTGAGAGGTTTCATCCTTCAAACACTATCTTAATTCTCTTAGAAAATATGCCATTCTTTCCATCTTTCATCACTGCAGAGCTGTGGCCCTAACTTCCAAAATTCCTTGACCAGGTAGTCTTCTCTCTATAACCAGTGACAAGGCTTTCACAAAGAATTAAATAGTGCCAAACTGCCATCCCACCATCTGACTGAAGAGATTTATCCTATTTTTAGGAGAACTTGTGAAAATCTTATGTAAAACCGCTTATAAGTATTTAAAATATTATTTTTACCAGTTGTTGATCTCATTAGTTACCCACTCCGTCTGTTCTAATAGGTATTTCCTCTTAAACCACTTTCAGAAAATAAAGTAAATGCAATATATTTTTACAATAATAAAATAATTGAATCATAAATTAAGAAATAAAATAATAAAAATAAAGAGTGTCTCAACACCATAGGATTAGCGCTCAGATATTTCATCAGTTAAGCTACAGGCAGTTAAGCTACAGTCAAGCTACAGGAGCCAATTGCTTAAGAAAGAAAACACATACATTTCTTTGCGTTGTGGTATTACTGAGAGGAGCAGATAACTGTGGTCTAGAAATAGGAGTACTGACAATGCCACACTATGGAGCACTGGTTTGGTGCTTTTTTTATGTCTCCATCAACACCATGTCCCTATGCTATATTCATGTAAGAGAAGAAAACAAGATTATCCCAGTTTGGTTTGGCAGTGACTGCAAATGTTTGTTTTGGAGCAGTTGCATGATTTTCAGATTTACAGACAGTCTCCATTTTACTCTTGTTGTAAATAGGTAGTATGGTGATTGGCTCTCGAGTGGTGGCTAACAGCTGGCCTGAAGGCCTCACAGTTACTAACAATCCCAATGTTATAACTGAAATATAATTAATTATATAACTAATTATATATACCTTTCCTAGATTACAATGTAAAGATATGCCCATCTTCATGAGCTGTTGAAACCAGGAGGGGCAGTGTTTTCTTTGCCTCCTTCCCCAGACTATCTTCTGTTATGGGCCATCAATGCCCTGCCCCATGAGCCATAGATAACTCCCTCTGGGAGCCATTCCTGTTCAATGGGCAATCAAGGACACACTGCATGACTCATGAAATGACATGATCCCATTGTGAGATGCTCTGTCCAGGGGGAGGAGCCAAGGATTTCCACCTGGATATAATCTGGGGATTGGGACAGAACAAGCTGCCCTTACCTACTGATTTCCAGAGGACAAGAGCTACCAGACTTTTCTATGGAATCTCTCTTTCAGCAAGACCACTTCATCTGGACTGCTACCATCACCCTAACTACAGGGTGTCAGGTTGTATTCCGACTCTGTCAGTGGTTTTCTTTTGTACTATTGCATGTATTTTATTTTCTCCTATTAAATTGTATTTCTGACTTGGGAGTCTCTCACTGCTTTTGCTTTCAAACCGGAAGAATACCTTAACTGTACAACTCAACCAGTCTGGGCAGGCCTGGGCCACTGGGGATGTGCACAGCTATTGGCCAGTTGGCCAGGTGGCAACTAGTTCAGCCAATAGGAACTAACCACAAATTCCTTCAAAATTACAGAAGGAGAGAACCACTCAGTGAAACCTGGCTGTGGTGCATGAACCTCGGTGTGTTTTCTCACATGCCTATCTCCAACATCAGCAACAAGTGGTGACATCTGATGTGATGCAGCAAGCTGCAGCAGATACTACAGGACACAGAGGGCAGCAGGGGATTGCTGCCTGCAGCCTGCAGCCCTTCAGTGGTGGGGAGAACTCACATTTTGGGGCAAGGGTTTCTCAACTCCTAGAACTACCACCACTTGGAGTTGAGGACCCACAACTGCAAGCAAAATTATACCCATTAGTGTTGGCACAAGTAAAAGACTTGGGTATGTAGGCATTATTTAAAGTGGCAAACATAGCTAACCCAACCTAAAGGTACTCAAAGATCAGAAAGGGGTTTAAAGAACTATACCTGCAATTCATGGAGAGACTGCAGGATGCCATGGAAAAACAAATCCTAAATATGAAGGCAAATTTGAATCCATTAATTTTACACTTGGCAAAGGACAATGTGAATGAGGACTGCTGGAAAATCATACAACTGCTGCCAAATGAAAATCCATCTTCAAATGCAATTATAAATGCCTGCACCAAGGTTGGATCTGAATCCCACAGAGCATCTTTATTTGCTGGATCCATTGCAGCTGCTGTAAAATTGACATCCCAGTGCTACAGATGTGAACAAGACCACCTGAGAGCAAACTGTCCCTACAAGCCCATTCCAAAAGGAAAAATTCAAGGACTGTAACTGGTGTGGGAAACCCGGTCATATGGCCAGACAATGCAAATACAAAATTTATACTAATAGACATATTTTAAGGACCATAGAAATGGAAGACCAAGAGCAAGGGGGAGACTTTGCAGATACAAGTATCTTCCCATCTTTCTGTGCAAGTCTCTGTGACCAGCTCACAGGAAGGACTAGAGGATCAGCTGGAATAGATGTTTCCACCTCAATCTCAACAACTATTAAGTACTTTAAAGGCACATAAAGTCCCCCTTGAGGTGCATCAGGAGAAGATTGAGTACACTGCTCATCGGGAGATCCAGTGCCACTTCGCAAGGTTATCTTTGTACACCCAGGTATCATAGATGCTGATTTTACAGGACAAATACATGCCATGATATCAACTCCTATTCCATCTGTGACTATCCCTGCAAAAAACCTGAATTGCTCTGTTCATCCCTTTTAAGTCTTCTGTCCCAAAAACAGATTCTAAGGCGCAAGGAGACCGAGGCTTTGTGTCGACGGGAGAACCCCAGGTAAATTGAAGCCAGGTAATGTGTGATCAAAGACCTAATATGGTGTGTACCATATCACAGTGCCTCAGGCAAGTCCCTCATAAATAAAAGTCAGATGACTGACACAGGGGCAGATATAACCATCATCTCTGCCAACACTTGGCCTTCTTTGTGGCCTAATACGGCTGTGGGATCTGCCATTGCAGGCCTCGGAGGGACTGCAGCACTCCAGGTCGGGTCCTGCCTCGCATGTTAGGGCAAAGGCCCCTTAGGCAGCAGAAAATGGGAGATGGGCAAGATCCAGTGACCTGAAACAGAAGAACTTTTCATTTTAAATTCTCATCCTAATGGGATTATTGGACAGTGGGATACTCAGTGGTCCAACCCATTGCACATTCTAGAGTGGATTTTCCTACCTCACCAACCTAAAAAGATAGCACCTACCATCTTTGAATTAATAGCAAAATTATCATCAAATGCCATCAGAGATGTTTACAATTAAGCGCAAGAGATCCTTCCAAAATTATTATACCTGTGCCACAAGAACATTTTCAATGGTGCTTTGCCAACAGCACAGCTTTACAAAGTGCCTTGCAAAATTTCTCGGGACAAATTAGTTGTTGTGGCCCTTATTTTTGTTCTATTTCTGTTCATCATGGTTCAGTCCCTACTCCCCTATAATCTCACTCAAGTTAGTTCCTCCCACTCCCTTCTCCTTCCCTAGTTCCAGCTCCCCGTCGTCTGTCATCCTCACCACGCCTTTTGTTCCAGACCTTTCCCTGTCAATCCTCACATGGGCCAATCACTGGTATGTCCGCCCTCTGGAAATCCCCTAATCCTTGACGCCCCATTGGCCCCTGTGACCCGTCTCTCCTCCCCCTGTTCCAATTCGCCTTTTTCCCATGAGGTAATTCCTTTCCTCTGCCATCTCTTCTCCCTGTCAACCTCCCCATTGGTTCCGCAGTTGTGTCTGCCCCTTGTTTTATGTCTGTACTTAAACCCCCTGCACACCTTTGTTCACCGCCTTTTCGCCCTAGGTCCTTTTGGACAACAAACTGTTTCGGATCGTACCCCAGCAATCTTTCTCCTTCATCACTTACTAGTCAGCGGCGTTCCCTCATAGTGAGCAGAGGCTCACGAGGTTGGGTGCCCAGCACTCATCTCGCCGACACTCTTCCCCACACACGTCGTGTGTTCCCTCTGGGGCACCCGTGTGGGCGACTCAACATCTAACACCACCGAGCTAGCCATGCTCCGGAGGGGCCACGACAATTAGTCACCATCAACCGAGCCACAGATTACTGCAGCTGAGTGGGACCACTGAATCCCTAAAGCCAGTGAATACATTATTTACTGATTGTTCTGGGAAAACGGAAAAAGCCATTTTAATGTGGGGAGAGGAGAATTGAATGGCAAACACTGGAAGGTTGTGAGAGTGGATTACCTCAGTTGGTGGAGCTACATGCTGTAGCTATGGCTTTCCAACGTTTCCCCATATTCCTTTAAATACTGTGACTGACTCTGCCTACGTTGCTGACATTACACAGAGATTAGACTGAGCCCTGTAAAAAGAAATTGACAATACACAATCATTTGACTTACTAAAAACTTTGTGGCATACAATCCAGGCCAGAACTTGCCCTTATTACATCTTACATATTAGAAGTCACACAAAATTACCAGGCTTTATCACAGAGGACAATGCTCAATCAGATTGGCTAGCTAGCCCTGCTTGGACAGCACCACAACCAGATCTGCTTGCACAAGCAAAAGCTCCACACCTTCTTCCATCAAGGTAATTTAAGCCCCACAGAAGCAATTTCTGCTATCAAACACAGAGGCTCATAATACAGCCAATATTTGTGCTGACTGCCAAGGCCACACTGCACCACTGAAGATGGGAGTTAATCCCCGTGGTCTGAGGATTCTACAAATCTGGCAAATTTATGCCATACGCATCCCTGGATTTGGGAGATTAAAATATGTGCCTGTCTCAATTGTTACCTTCTCATCAGCCATATCGGCTTCAGTGCACACAGGGAAAGGAGTCGGGATGCCATTGCACATCGGCAATCAGCCTTTGCTGCCTTAGATATCCCCCATACCATCAAAACAGAATATGGCCCTGCATACACTTCAAAAAACATGAGACAATTCCTACGGCTCTGGGGTGTCTTACACCATGGTATTCGCCACTCAGCAGCGGACAGGCCATGATGGAACATGCACATGGCACTTTAAAACAGATACTTGATAAACAAAAAGGCGGAATGGGTGGTGAGACCCCACAGAGCAGAGTGGCAAAAGCTGTAGTGTACCCTGAATAATTTAACAGTACTAGAAAATCCCCAGAATCCAGTAATTTTAAATATTTTTTTTATCATTGCAATCATCCAGTGATGCCCCGTTGCCTAAAGTAATGGTACAAGATATTATCACTAATAAATGGGAAGGTCTATGGGGTCTCATTACCTGGGGACTTGGATATGCTTGTGTTTCCATGGATACTGGGACGCGATGGGGACCTCCAGGTGTGTCTGCCCTGCTCTACGTCCTGTTCGGGACCAGAAGCACCACGTTCCTGACAGCCCTCCAGCAGATGTTGTGGAGCAGAGATTTAAACAACTTGTACACCTGCTACATGGAGATCTGGGACAATTTATTTAAGGATTTTTATTTATTTAAGGACATTAATCACAAATCCAAACTAACACAAATTGTTTCTTAGTTGGTTTTCTCACAGTTCTAAAGTTGAGTTAAGTTGTAAAAATATAACTTTTCAGTAATGAGCCTGCGGCATGGCATTTTGAGAATTTGTATCACTGGTAATCCTGTTTGACACTTCCTGGATATGATTGTTACATCTCCAATGATATCATGGGATACATCACTGGCTGAAAGGGGCAGGCCTTCACAATTTGGGTGGGAAGACTCATTCGACCGAGGCTTTTGGTTTGTGCTGTCATGAATGTTTCATGCATAGAGCTGTGTCTGTCATCCTGTCTGCAAGGTGCCTGCAGAGGATGACATGACAGATACTGCTTTTGTATGAAAAAACAGAAAGAGCAACATGGGTGGTGGCTAACAGCTGGCCCAAAGGCCTTGCAGTTATAAATAATCCCAATCTTATAGCTGAAATACAGCTGATTACATAACTAATTATATAATATCTTAATTATGTACCTCAAGCAGTCTGGACCATTGGGGAGCAGGCCTAAGCTGCTGAGGACATGGGCAGCTGATGGCCAGGTGGCAAGTGGTTCAGCCAGTCGGGACTAACTCTGCAGACCTTCAAAATTACATAAGGAGAGGAGCACTCAATAAAAGTTGTCTGTTGTGCATGAACCTCAGAGTGTTTTGTCTTGTGCCTGTCTCCAACATCAGCACCACCCTTGCAAATGTTGAATGGATATTGTGTGTAGTATAAAAGAAACTTTGTCAAGATTTGGAGTTTTTGTAATACGAATATTGTGTTAAGGTTGAAAGTTTTAATGCTGATCTCTGACAATTGTGGGGATTTGAGGCCAGAAGGGCTACACAAGCTCTGGGAAGGCAGAATAAAGAGAATATGTCCATCAATACACTTTGGCTGTTGTCACATGAACTCGCTGTGTTCAGTCATATGCCTGCCTCCAAAACTGCCACAGGTAGGGACACCTTCCACTAGACCAGGCTGCTCAGGGCCCTACCTAACTCCTACTCCAACGCACTCAGACAGGCTCCTTGTGCTCCTGTCTGGCACGTGTTTCAGGACCACAGGCCTGCTGCTCCATTAAATGACTAACTTTGACTACACTTCTACCTTTTAATGTAGGTAGCATGCACCTGGTTCCCTACCTGAAAAGCAGCCCTGCCTTTTCATAGGCAGTTTTGCTCCAGTCTGTGGCAGCCCCTAATTTTGTTTTCACCCCCAAGTTATGGTTCTGCCCAACCCCCCGGCCTGTTAATTTTCAAAATTGGTAAAAGAAACCCAGGACTTTTGCTCCAGTGAAGATCACAGAAAACATTCCCAGACCCAAATATGCATCACATGACAGAATTGCTACAGCACCAGTGTGTCTCACAAGCTCTGTGCAAACCTGTCAAAGAGATTCCCTTTATCTCTACCAGGAGATAAAAAGGCAGCACACTGTGACGGCTAACAGCTGGACGGGAAGCCTCACAGTCATAAGTAACCCTGACCATAAGTCAACTGGCCTATGCCATTAGGGAAAGAAGTAAACATTTCTATGAAGACGGCACTGAGAAGCTGGGATATTCAAATTCAAACAAAAGATGTCAGTCAATTCCTGATGAGCATGAACACAGGCAGCCATTGGTCACTGAGCTGGGCGGTAAACAAATTTTAGCCAATTGGGTTTGAATGCAAGGTTTTTTGAAAATGCAGTAAAAGACAGCTGTAAACAATAAAATTTGCTGCTGCCATATGAATCTTTCAGTGTCAAGTCACGTCCATCTCAACCGCAACAGCAAACTGGGCTTAAGGGGTAGGACAAGCTTAGTTTAATTCCAAAGGTAACCGGCACTTTGAATGGCCACCATGGCTGAGACCACGCAATTCCAACCTGCAGTCCCTAAGCTCTGTGTGGCTTCATCAGGTGCCAAGAGGGAGATAGTAAGTAACGAACTTCCTAAAAAACCAGCAAAACAGATTTGAACGCAAGAAAGTTTTGTAGTATTGTATCAAATGAAATCTATGATGCTAGCTAATTCACAGGAGGCCAGTTGCAAGCCTTTGCTGCTGTCAAGTGATTAATTTCAGTAAGAACATCAAAGAGAGAAAAGAAGGAAAATGGATGAGATGCTTGCTGCTATGCCAGAGAGAGCAGTGGGAGATTTTGTCCACATTAGAACTGCAACCCTGTGCTCAGAGCTGCCATAACACATTGTAATTGCCATTGCATTGGCTCCACATAATCTTGACAAGTAGTAAAACTCACTTTTCTCTGGAACAGCAGTGAGTAACAGGAGCTAGAGGCATTTGAGGGAGGCTGGATAACAATACTGGTCTGCCCTATCCCACCCTAAAAATGTTGAAATCAAGTCTAATATTCACAACATTTAAATAAGAAAATCCTTGTGTTGCAATTTGGAGTCTCCAATTTCCTCTCAGATGGAAATTATTAATTCTTTACATGAGAGAGAGAGCAATTTTAATCTCAAATAAAAAATAAACCAAAGATTGTTACCTAATTTAGCTAAACCCTGATGTGAAGGATTTAAATACAAAGAACCTAACACTTCTCTCAATTCCTGTGGATCCTCCAGTGTCATTAATACTCATAGGAAGGTGTCAGAAAGAGAGAGCTCATAGGAAAGTGTCAGAAAGAGGAAAGCACTCTCTGGATTAGTATTTCTTCTCACAGACCAGTGAAACCTTGGGGCAAAAGGAAAAGACCAGATTTGCAGACAGAAGAACATTTGAACTCTGATTCTAACTTAGTCTTGAACTTGGACTTCATATTGAACTTCAGGAAGAGCTCAAACTTCACTGAAGGCTGAAGATAGGGGGAATGGTAATTTTAAAGTGGAGATCCTGGGTGTGTGTTGACTTTGTGAGTTTTTTGTGCGTATGTGTTTTTTGGTTTGGTTGATTGGTTGGGTTTGAGGTGGGGGATGTTAATGGAGTGTTTTAGCTTTCTGGGATGTTTTTCATAGAGGGGGGAAGGAGGAGGGAGGGGCACAGCTTTGCCAGCTAGGCAGGGAGGGGATTTTCCCATTCTGCTCTGTACTGGGACAGCACCAGCTCGAGTCCTGGGGGCAGTTCTGGATGTTATAGTATGAGAAGTGTTATAAATAAATTTACAAGTTAGCCCAGTTTAACTGAAAGTTACTATGTTTGTTAATTAATAAGCTGTTAATCACATTAATACTGTTAATTGTTAATGTTATTAATTTCCCAAGTTTGGTTATGTTGTTGGTTTCCCTACCCCTTGATCCATTGATTGTGTTTCTCCATTTTATTCATCAGGTATTACCGTTGCTGCTCCCAGCATGGCACCAGAGGAGGTGAGGAATTGTGGAACTGAGGAATTCTGTGTACAATTCAGACAGATAAATCCCCTATAAAATGAGCCAATTGAAGTTTTAATGAGCTGAGATGACATGCCTGGTTCGGGAACTGTCTCCTGGAGCTGCCTGCGGGGCACCCAGGATTCTCACCGTGACAAGAACAGCCCAACCAAAAGTGGTACCTTAGACATCGAGCCCAAAAGCGGTCTTCCTAGGGAACTCCTGTGAGGATGGAAGCCCCAGCTCTGCCCTAACTTAGTGGACAAAGCTGCATGGAACCTCCTCCTCTGCACCATCACACCCAGGAGCAGCGGCAGCGTGAGCGCCCCACGAGCCCCCCACCCACAGCTTACCCTTAATAATAAAGGCCTATCAAAGGGAGCTGGTCTCCTGGCCCATTTATTTCAAGAAGGGTAGTAAGTCATTAGAGAGAGTTCAAAGGAGGCCACGAGGATAGTGAAGGTCTGTGAGGGGAAGCCGTGTGAGGAGCTGAGGGCACTGGGTCTGTTCAGCTGGAGGAGACTGAGGGAACACCCCAGTGCAGTCACAGCTTCCCTGTGAGGAAAGAGGAGGGGCAGACACTGATCTCTGCTCTGTGGTGACAGTGACAAGACCCCAGGGAATGGCCTGAAGCTGTGTTAGGACATTTAGCTTGGATATCAGGAAAAGGTTCTTCATCAACTTAGCAGGCAGAGTGTGTGTGCTGCTGTTATGAATAAGGTGTAGTGGTTGGCTCATGCAAATGAGGAGGGGTTATTAAGTATAGTGGGAAGATGGTGAGAAGTTCTGTTTGGGTTCTTTGAGCATTTCCTTTTGTTGTTTCAATAACACCTAGGTGGTGGGTGACACTGGTTGCTGGGAGGTTTGGCAGGGGAACATGACACCACAAATCCAGATACGAGAAAGGCTGCACCAATGAAAGACCTTGAGGCCTGGCTGACAGAGCTTGGGAGGAGACAGGTCTACTGAGATAAGGGAATTAAAAAATTAGAAATTAAGATTAGAATTTAAGAGCAAAAGGGAAGAAGGGGGGGGGGCTANGATAAGAGAATTCTCCAGACCCCTGAACCAGCGAAAAACCAGTATCGTGTCTGGAACTGAGCCAAAAGCCTATAGAGCATGCTCAAAAGAAGAAGGTGAAAAGTTCATCCCTGAGGAAGACCCCTTACTTCATCACCTGAAGACCACCAAAGACCACCAGAAGACCCCCAGAAATCAATGCGCAACCGCAAAGAGGCGTGGAGCTAATTTTAATATGAGGCGAAGATAGGCGGGGTTAGGAAATGAATATGTATTAGGCGTATTATGTAATCCTAGTCTGTAGAGAATAAATAGGGAATGCAATTTACTAAAGGCACGCATGTTTTTGGAGGAAATATCCCCCTTGCGTCCAGCGCTGAATAAAATACATACAAAACTTTATAACTTCTTTTTGCAGTTCTTACGCTTTTAAGTTATAAAGTTTTCCACCACTCAATTAAGTTTTTTTAATTCACTACATCTAAGGATAATCCACGAACCCTAGGAGGAGCCAAGGACACATATTTGGGTAAAGTCATGGACTTTGGGAAGTACCAAATCTGCATATTAGGACTGCTCATTAATGAGGCTGATGCAATCTCAGGCATATAAAAGGTGGAGACACCATTTTGTGAGCTGAACCTCTGGTGTGCAGAAAAAATCCCATCAAGCTCCTGGTCCTGTCCCCATTTGTGCTTTGTGTTTTTAACTGGTTCTTAATAAAACTTTTATTACTCATTCCCGCTCTGAGTTGTTCACAGCGCTGCAAAACGCAGTGCATCTGCATAGCTCTTGGGGAGGGCTGGGCACAATTTCCAAACAGCAGCAGGCTGTGTGTTCTTTCCGTCGTTGGGGAATAGGGTACTGTGGCCACAGGCGCGGAATGGGAGCTGCAGCTTGCAGGGTCAGGGCACTGTGGCTGCGGGCACGACTGAGTGCAGATGGCAGTGACAGGCTGCTTGCTACAGGCTGGTGGTATGGCAGGTTTGTGCGGTGGGCAGCGCAGGAAACACGGCGGGGAGGGCGGTCGCTGTGTGGCTGCAAGCAGGCCGGTGGCGGTGGCCGGGGAGCATGGCGGGGAGGGACGGGCCGTGCCCCCGGTGCTCGGCGGAAAGGGACGGGCCGTGCCCGGGGAGCACAGCGGGGATGGGCTGTGCCCACGGGACACGGCGGGGCTGGCTGGCTTCAGCAGCCCCTGCTCCGTCGGGGACACAGTGGAGCAGTCGTCGNGAGAACGGCCAAGCGGACCTTACAGGCAAGCTCCTGCTCCCTCCGAGATACCCAAAGTGCCCCTATTGTGTCACAGTAAGTTGCTTTTATGTGCTAAGTCTCCTCCCACAGCCCAACTTCGCAGGCATTTTTGGCAGGCATTCTTGGCAGTCATCCGGGCATTTTGCTCCAATGGCAAGTGGTGGGGATTACTCACGGTACTGTTATGGAGGCTTTCTCTGCCCTGACTAGCTGCCAGGAGAGCTCTTCCTGGGGACAGGGCCGCAAGCACATATACCTACAGCCCCTATAAAAATACAACATACGTTAAGGCGTAAATGAAAATCAGATTGGTCCCTCTCACACTGGAACAAGCTCCCCAGGGAATGGTCACAGCATCAAGCCTGGTGGAGTTCAAGAAGTGTTTGGACAATGCATTCAGGCACATGGTGGAATTCTTGGGCTGCCCTGTGTGCAGGGCCAGGAGTTGGACTTGATGATCCTTGTGGGTCTCTTCCAGCTCAGCATTATTAAAACGACACAGAACCCAGTCAGGTAGAGTAAATAAAATTTAATTGGAACCTGTAAAAGTTCCAAAGCAAAAGGAGTGGTCAGTGCTGGGAGCATAGTAATATTCTTTCTGCCCACCAGATGCTCACAGAATGGTGTCTCCACCTTTTATATGCCTAAGATGGCATCAGCCTCATTAATATTTATGAGCAGTCCTTATAAATAGACTTAGTCTCTTAGTCTCCCACAGTCCATGGCTTTACCCATGCCAATCACTACACCTTATTCATAACATTATATTGAGTGATTCTATGATGCCTAATGCTTTCGATAAACTCCACCAGCTTAGCCAGGCAGAATTTGAACTCCCATTCCTGAGTGACATAGCACAGTATCAGAAGAACGGAAACTGTCACTTCATGAGGTAAAAAAAAAAAAAATAATGGTCCCAGAGCTGGACTTTCCACAGACGCACTTGCCCACTGCTTTTCAGACACATCTCATCTACTCTGGGTTCTCTGCTGCATTTGCATAGTCATTGGATTCTCCCAGATGTGAATCCAGGCTGCCTAATACTACAGGTCCAAAACTCATTTGGGTGATGGGCTACAAAACTAAATTTGAACGAGCCTGTGTCCAATCTCCACTTTCTTCTCAGAAACAGAATTTAAACTTTTAATACTCTAATAAAATTCTAGGGCTTCAGCAACCTGGGAGTGCCTAGATGACACTGCAGTCCGTCACTGTTTGTATTGAGATGTATGTTTTCAAAGGCCAGAGAGCTTTTGAGAGATTAATACAGCTGCAACCAATTTCACATACAGAGGTCTGGGACTTCCCCTCACATATTCAGTAAAACACAGAGCAAATGGAAACCTAAAACACCTACCAGCAGAGATTCATAGGTCTCAAAGGAGAATTGATCATAGCCCTCTGCAAGCATGACCTTCTGTTTAACACAGGCCATAGGATTTCACCTACTGTGGCGGAGGGAATTATTCTTCCTTTCTCCCTAACTGAACACTATCAAGCCCAATAACTTGCTGGTGGCTGAACTATAGCTCATAATTAAGTAAGACATCCAGTCTTGGTGTAAAATGCTCCATTGTGAATTTACCACTTTCTTTGCCAAGCTTACGAACTGCTTAAACACCTTGACTGAATTCATTCTTTTCCATTTGAGTTTATTTGACCTAACCATCCTGCTATCCAATTTTATTATGCTTTAGTGCACTGGACTGAATACTCCTTAATATCAATTCCCTGGTTAAGACTGTTAAACAAACTATCACACACCAGACACCAGGAACCAAAATGGGCACTTTCACTGTAAAAATCTGCTGTATCAACAGTCTGAGGTAGTTCAAAGGTTCTGCTTCATGGCAGCATAAATTAAACTGGGACTGCCACAGAGAGATACCCTGTCACACTTGTACCACCCCTGGTGTTCCAGAGCTCGCTAAGTAAATCAGTTCAGTGAGTTCAACCATAAGAAATCCAGTACTATAAAAGTGATGGATCAGGATTTTGTTGGCTTGTTGCCTGAACTCCGTAGGTACAGGCCTTACCCAGCACTGGGACAAGGAAAGACAGCTCTGATGGACTGAATTAGGCTGTGAGGAATTCGCAGTTTTGGGGAACAGTGGTAGATTTGCACCATCTGTGCAGAATGGTGACAAAACACACAGTAGCCAGAAGGTTAAAACTGATCTCAGGATCTGAAAATGCAATCCTGAACTTAACGTACAGCTTCCAAAAAAGCAAATAAAACTAAACCAAACCAACACAAACCTCCTTGCTTCAACTAGTGATTCCTGAATTAATCTTCACTGTTGGTCAGGACATTGACCACCATGTGTGGACTTCTGGTGACAAAAGAGCATGGGAGGAGTGAGAATTTATAAATGGAATTTGAAAACCAAGATGCATGATCAGTCCCAGAATGCATCTCTCAGACACTATATCCTGAATAAACACCAGAAAGAGCTGCTTTGTCTGAAGTGAACTAATGCAAGGCAGATTAATGAACTGACCTGAATAAAGGCAATCCATTTTTCATATTCTTTTAAAATATTATCTTATCCCCCTTTCTAAATAAGCGTCTGGAATGTTAAATCAGTTAAGTGCATCAATTTGATAAAAACTATGCAAATCTTTAAATACATAAAGGCACCATCTATAACTTTGACAGATCAGATAAAGGGTTTAGTTTTAGTTGAAAATAAAAGTTCCCGGTATGGAATGTAAATGCAAACATTTGTTTTATTTATTTTTTTTAAGTACTTTGTATTTTGCACTCTGACAGTTACAAATTACATGGGTAATTTATTGAAGTTTTCTCTCGCCAGAAACAGTCCTCCCTTCATGAAAAGGCTTGCTAATATTGTAGGAGGCTGGATAGAAATGCAGAACTTGGGGGACAGTGCAAACGAAGATAATAAACACATAGAAATGACACAGATTAAAGTAAAACAAATAGCAGGCGGCGATTCAAAGTACAAAATGCTGGGAGTATTAAAAAGAAATCTATCATATGTGCCAGGAAAATGCATGCACTACACAGCATTCCTGTGCTTCCTTCCTAACTTGGGGGTCATTATCCATCTTTTTTTTCCCTTTGAAAGGGAAATGGCTATTACCGATGTGCCCAGCTCTTGCCTATCAAGAATGAAAAGTGCACAGGAAAAAAAGGATGGAGGTACAGACACTCTTTCAGTTTTCTTCTCTAAGGGAAACTTCCCCTTCTCCCCTTTCCCCCTTCACCTTCCCCTTCCATCTGCTGTACTGCATAACAGAGTCTACAGCAATGTGGAACAAGGCAAAAACGTAAAAACGATACAGTAAATAACAGTTTTTGTGTTTGTTTTAACCCAAATAATTTCACAGACCTGGTTTAAACTGCAGCTGTATCAACGGGGCTGAAGGGATGGCAGGGAGCTTCATGTGCTGCAGAAAAAAAATGTAGGATATAAGTACTCCCAGGGGAACCATTCAGACAAATGGTTTGCTGTGCCCATTCTGCCTGGGGAGAACAAATTTTAGGACAGATTCAGCTCAATGAGATTGCATGGCAGTTAGGACCTTCCTCAGTGCCAAAGTGCTGTGTGGTGGGGTTTTATTTCCCTGAGTTAATGTACATAAATGGTCTTTTAAAACTAGAGTCTCTAATCTAATTTTGACTTCGCAGAATCTAAATGAGGATGAGAAGAAATTATACAGGCAATGCGGAAATCTGAAGAGTCACCTAAAGACCCAAGACAAGATGCTATGGAAATTACTGTGAATTAGATAAATGCTCAATTTATTACAGGAAACACTTTTGTGCCTCTCCAAACAACAAAGTAGAAGGCAGGCTAGAAATCCTACCCTCTAAAGTCCATTCCTATATAAAACAGCACAAAAGTCATCTTTCCAGGCCGTAGTGTAAAGCAAAAATTTGGAACCCAGAGCATTTCATGTCTGCAATCAAGCCAGCAAGCTCAGGTGCCTATGATGAATGAGAAGCTGAATGTATTTCTTGATATTTAGGTAACAGAAATCATGTAGAAGGTCCAGCTTGAAAGGACAGTGCCATCATATCCTCATATCCTCTACAGAACCTTTTTTTTTTTTTTTTTTTTTCCCCAGGGCCCCACTTT
>VXBU01018661.1:46083-56413 GCA_013400315.1 Bombycilla garrulus | reverse complement strand
TTTTTTTTTTTAATTTTTTTTTTTATTTTTCAGAGTATTTGCAGTGAAATGGATTACAAAATGCCCATGCATTATACTTCTAAATATAGGACCAGCTATTCAAGGTCAGCTGTAACATGTCATGTCCTCAACTGGGACAAGGAACAAAACTAAAAAGAAGAATAAGACTACATTTGTAAAAATATATGAGTATTTTTCTGTTTATTCTCTCAGTTTCCAATGACTTGTGGATTCAGGAAAGCCATGAATTGTGGGTAATACTGTATTAAACTGACCTTGATGAATGTTTCTTCTATGCCTTTATCTAATTGCTATTTAGCATCCACAAACACTATGACAAAGAGCTCCATAGTTCAATAATGCACTGCATAAAAAAGATCTTTTATTTGTTTCCAACCTTTGCCTTGTTAGTTTCCTTTTGATACCATCTGTTCACTAAGAAAAACACAGTCGTTTCTTCTTTAGTGCTTTTTTTCCTCACAACTCAGGATTTTCAGAGTAGAAGGACCCTCTTGAGACCACCTGGTCCAACTCCTTTGCTCATATAGAGCCACTTGGAGCAGATGTCCTGTTGGGTTTTGTGCAGACCCACTTGTTGCGGCCCCTCCAGAGCTGTGGAGCTCTCCCGGGTGGCACGGTGTCCTGTGCCACTGACCCAGCTGCCCCAGAGGAGTCACACGATGAGTGGGTCTCAGATGGCAAACTGGCAGCGCTGGCTACCAAAGCTAGCAAGCCCCTGCTTGCTGTGAAGGTGAAGAGCTGAAGACAAGGTGAAGGCAAAAGGGAAAGAAGGGCTCTTTGCTCCGGGATGCAGTCAAACAGGAAGAAATTTTTCCGAGGGATTCCAGGGAGCAAAGAGGCAGAACAATCCTGTGCAGCAGTTTAAATACGGAGCCAGAACTGAGGGAGGAGACAAGGCATCATCCAATAGGGGAGCAGGAGGGGAAGAGAAAGGGCAGAGGCAGGGGATGACATCAAGGGTAAGGGACAAATGGCAACAGAGGGCGGAGAAACCTGGGTCACATGGGCCAGTGGCACCTGGAGGTTTAGGGGATTTCCAAAGGGGTGGGGGGATACTTCAGGGATTGGCCCATGTGGGGAGTGACAGGGAAGGGTCTGGAACAAGGGGAGGAGTTGGGGTAANAGAAACCAAATTTGAAAATTAACAGGGGAAGGTAGGGCACAACCATAACCAAAGGTACAAAAAGTTAGGGGCCACCACACCCACTGATGGACTCCAATGCTTCTCTGGGCAACCTGTCCGCAAATTTGACCATCTCCACACCTCTTGTCATGCCACTGGGCACTATGGAGAACAGTCTGACCCTCCTCTTCACTCCTTCCCACAGGCTGTTTACACACATGGCTAAGATACCCCTGGGCCTTCTCTTCTCCATGCTAAGCAGCCCTAGCTCTCTCAGCCTCTCCTTAAAGTGAAGGCCCTTCCTCAAATAGTTTTTGTCTTTCTTGTACTGGGTAGCCCAGAACTGGAGACAGCACTGCAGATTTTAAAGAACTCTTTCACATCCTTCTTGGTTCATCTCCTTCCTAGACCGAAGCTTCCTGGTCCAGCTGTTGGTCCTGTGTTAGGAGGCATTTTCTTCCCTTGCTCATGCTTTTTACTCATCTTCCTATTCTCTAGGTCCAATCCATTTTGGAATCCATTTTGGAACGGGACAGCCATAGTTTTCTTGCATTCAGTGTGTGGATGCACATGCACACGTGCAGCAGCATGAGGATTTTTTCTGTACATTCCCTTATTCTAACAAATCCTAGTGTTAAACTGCTCTTTGACAGCAACTGAGCATGAAAAGATTTTTCCTTAAAATATTCTGGGGATTAGAACTCTGAAATCTCTTCCTTGAATAACCATTTCAACAGTTGGAGCTGCACAATGCCAGTTTTCCCTTATGGTGATAATGGTGTTCCACTGAGCAGACTTTCAAAACTTACATAGTGCTTTTAAGACAGATGGGGACAGATTTTATTAGGCCTCTATCAATAGGAAAAGGGATAGCATTTTTAAGCTAAAAGAAGGTCAGTTCAGACTAAGTATTAGGAAGAAATTTTTTATGAGAGTGGTGAGGCCCTGGCACAGGTCAGCCAGAGCAGCTCTGGTGCCCCATCCCTGGGATTGTCCCAGGCCAGGTTGGATGAGGTTTGAGCAGTCTGATCTGGTGGAAGGTGTCCCTGCCCATAGTAGAGGGTGGAACTGGATGATCTGTAAACGTCCATTTAAAACCACATTATTCCATCATTCCATCATTTTGTTACAGATAAACCTTGAATAACTGTTTTTGCAATCCAGCACATGGCTTCATGGTGCGGAGTCAGTCCCAGGAAGGCATTACTGCTTCCTTAAGAATAGTATTTTTCAGGCTTTACTTTTGGATGTCTTTTTTTAGCTTAATCTTGTATAATGCTAAGGTCTCTGTATAATGCTAAGGTCTTCTGTTCTCCAACAGAAGTCATTTGGCGCAGTGTAGAAATCTGACTAAAAAGATTTTACTGTGTATTACACAGTTTGATTTAAAACCAATAGCTGACAGCTCTTCTCACTGTGAACTAGACAACAAAACCTTAATTTCTGTTTTCTGTTATTTTCAGCATGATCAAAATCAAAATGTGCAAGTGCACATTTTTATTCACAGGCTTTTATGCAGCTATCCAGCATCCCTTCTGATTTTACAGTTAATTTAACAATCAAGACCTAGCTATGTTATTTACAAATGGGCTTGGATCGCTAGTTTCTTCCATAACTATTTATATTATAGGAACGCTCATTGATTCAGGACTTTTGGTAATAATCTCCATGCAAATGTAATGATACGATCCTTGCTCAGAAGAGCTTGCAGATTTAAAAGGTCAAGGGAAGACAACACAGATGGATGCAACAGATGAAATAAGAACCACTTGGATACCTGATACCTGATGCCAGATACATAGGAATTAAAGGAGACAGGCAAAACTCTTCATGCATGTGAGATGGAAAACAGCTGGCATGATATCCATGGAGGAGGAAGTCTGTCCTTTCTTGCGCCAGCAGGAATTCACCGTAATCATTTCAAATTTAAGTAAACCTAATTTCTTTAATTATTCAAGTAAATATTGATAAGGAAAAAAAAAAATCTTCCTTCTTACCCTTAGTCATGCTGGATTTTATAGAATTAAACAAAATATGAAGAGAGTAACCAATAAAATCCTCAAGAGATATTTGAAAACTGCAGTATGAGTAGAAATTCATGTTTACTTACATGTAATTCATGCAAATCTCTGCCTTAGAAAAGTTAATAATTTATGCCTTGTCGGGCATCTTTCTACTACCAGGAACTGAAAACATTTGCTATTTTAAGCTTCACAAAGCATCTGAAAGCAGGTAAATAAGAGACATCAGAGAAAGCACATCTGAAGCCTGGCTATCATGGCACCTGGATGCTATGGGAAGATTCAGAACCCAAGCTGAGCATAAGAGAACAGCTACTTGATTTCCTGGGGCCATGTAATTATCTCCTCTGTGATTTAAGCTTGGATGATGTGCCCAGTTGTATGAAATACACTTGGCTCTGCTCCAGCTTCTGAGAAGTTGGCATTTGTAGAACATGGTGCTCTCTGCTGCAACATAATCCATTAATAAATTTAGGGAAAAGCAGTCTGTCTTCTTGGGACACCACCTTCTCCTATGGTTCTTGCGGGAGACTGCTCATTATAGCTACCACAGAATCACGGAATGGTTTGGCTTGGAAGGAGCCTTAAAGAACATGTCTTTTCAACCCCCTGCTATAGGCAGGGACATCTTTCACTAGACCAGGTTGCTCCAAATAACCTGGGAATTAGAGTACTGGAAAAGTGCTCAGTGATGGAGCTTGTACCCCTTATACTTTATTGCATGTACATGGCTCAGTTTCTGATGAAGATGGGCCCATGGAAACAAAGATCTTTCGGGTTAATGGCAAAAAAGGTAAGCTGGATGAAAATGTGATAGGATTAACCCTTTCCCTGAACATTCCTGTACCTATGGCTCCTCTTGGAAAGCAAGTGTGTCCCTATAGAGTCAAACAAATGAAAGCCCACACATGAGCGGGATGTACACCTAATCCGCACCTCACAGAGAATTCCACTGCTCAGGTTCTGCATGCCAATGGCCATGACCTCCTCTAGAGATGGAGATGGCTCAGACTCTTGAACCTCTCTGCTGACAACTAGGAGGACCTGACTCTCTTAAAATTGTCCAAACCTCCCATGGCTGGGACATCCAGTGAGGAACACCCTGCTTGGTTGTTGCAAGAAACATGCCAGTACTGGAAGGCAGAACTGTCACATGTGTATTTTGGCTTCATAGAAATACCTGAATCAAGTTCCCAGCATGGTCCATGGAAATCTACTCAGCATTGTGAGTGGAATTTAGTAATTTCAGAATCAGCTCGTACTAAAAGAGGCACATGAGCTTTCATCCAGTTAGGCTAAAATGAAGCACACAGTGCCATTTGAAATGGCTCTGAGGTAGCCAAGATTGCCATGGTAGGGTGACAAAGACAACATGGAAAACATGGGTAATCTGTGCTCCTGTAGAGCAATACCTAGAGTCCAGGAGGGACAGTGGTTAAATTGAGGACCTATCTTGAACAAATCTCCTTTAGAAATCCTAATCCGTGATCCAAATAAAAAGCTAAGTTTGGTGATTGCTACCTGCTTGTCTGGCAAAGCAAATGGGAAGAAGAGATTCTTGAGCAGCTATCCAAGGGTAGTGAAGAACCGAACAGGATTCTCTAGGTACTGAAACATACAGGATCAGAACATGCATGCAGCTGGCAGCTTTAATCTAGTATAATTAAAATAGGGGTAATTGTCCCAAACCTGTGTCAACATGGCAGCAACTGTAATGGCCCAGACTCCTCCTCCATGCTCCTGCATTGCAGTATTTTTTGCAAATTGAATTCAAGCATTAACCAGTGACTGCATCTTCAGAGAGAGTCTAATCCAGGACTGACACTGCAGTCACAAAACTCAGGACAGCTGGTAACCTGACCACCACAGCTGTGCCTGCCTTTGCCCCAGGACCAACACCACTGCTGAAAAATGGCAGTGGCTACAAAAGAATTCAGTATGAGCAACAAAACCAACAACCTTTATGACTGAACAGAGGGCTCAACACTGAAACTACTGGGGAGCATTAGGAGGTACATGACCAGGGATATAAACATGGACAACCAAATAATCAAATAGTGAAAAGCATATGCTAAGCAAGCCTTTGCTATACACACATAATAGAGATGTAAGACTAATCTGTAGGCTGATTTATTTATGCTGATTTATGCTGATTTACAAGTTTTAAATGAGTTGTTCTTGCTCATTTATATGTCTGAAACTGTAAACAAGAAAATAATTCTTGGTATTCATAATTCTCAGTTGTTCTTGTACAGCTCCATTTGCATTCCATGTAGTGATGAACTAGGAAAAAAATCATACAACTTTTAGCTATCCTTCTGGCTGTATCTCTTCACTGAATTAAATATTTATCTGTTATGATATATTAAATCAGGATCAGGTACATGCTAAGCTGGACAACACAGATGCAGGAAACATGGACACTGATAAAAAGACCTGACAATGTGGCCTGTGGCTATTGCTTGCTTAAGCTGAAAAACTGCTGTATTTCAGTTCATCTTTACTTGCATGTACAGAACTGTAGAATTAATTAATTAATGAATGCACAGAAACATATTATTTTCCCCTATTTTTACTAGAGCTTTCTAAGACAGAAGGCTGGAGAGAACTGCCAGAACACTGTTTGAGAAGAACAGGGATTCCAGCAAGCACATTTCTTCAGGTACTTTTGAGCTCTAAGGTATGGAACAAATAAAAGCCAATGAACCAAGTCTGAACACAGAGTGCAATCAAAACACACTGCTATTTGGCAGGTTATAACAGCACTTCCAGATCCATCTCAAATTAAAGCCCCGAGCTGTGGTACTTCTTGTGTGAGACAAGTTAAAAATGGGTTCTGCATCACTGAGTTTACAGACCTGGGAGGGAAATGGAAGTTCAAGAAGTGAGATATCTTCAAGGCCAATGGACAACATGCCATGATTGTAGCACAGAGCTTCTCAATTCTCGTTTCAAAAGTAGCATTTGTCAGGTTAGAAGCAGAACGGGAGCTGAGACCTGTCATCTCCTTATTTGCAGAGTAAGATGCCACACAGCACCTTGTTACTGGCACGCTGCAACTTGGAAAAGATAAATGGATTATGGCCCAATGCCCTTGAAAACATACCACCTACAGGTTTTAGTAAATTTTTGTGGATTGACTATGCAAAACACTTCTGAACTATATAACCACAATTTTCTCATATTCAGGATTTCAACAAGTACAGGTCTTACAGGTCTCTGCCATGTAGTTTGCTTTTAAGACAACCTCATTCACTGTCCCAAGGTTTGCAGCTGTGCTTTCCCTTGGAAACACAGAACTTCACCTCAGCTAAATGATTCCTTTTAAGAAAGGGCTTCCTCATCTGCACCAACATCTCCCCTTCACTGTCCTGGGGTCAGAAAACTCAGCATCTGAGTCTGCCATTGCAGAATCAGGGAAGTTATCTACATGAGAATGGCTCCCCTTGGAGACAGACAAAGGGAGAAATATTCCAAGTTTAAGCTGAAATGGAAGCTGCCTACTTCAGGGAATAGACACTGCTACTAGACCAGCTGTGCTTTCATCAGATATCTCTCACTTGTATGTCAGCTAATGAAAATACAGCTCTAGAAAAATTCAGGACAGCTGAATGCACTGAATAAGTACAACTGACATCATCAGATAAGGGGAAAAAAAACAAACAATCCAGTATTTACTGGAAAAGAAAAAAAGCTCTGTCCCTGAGAACACAGGAAAAGACACTACACATTCAGGCAGGCAAGATGCACAGCCATCTCTCCATACGTCCACCAGATATGGAACTTAGGTTACCCCACCTGAAGTTCAAAGGGAAGAAGTTTGTGGATGGTTTATTAAAAGCAGAGATTCCACCTAATTACTTGCTATCATCTCAGCTACAAAATCGTTCATTTGTGTCTGTGCAAGAAAATAAACTTACTTTAAAAAAGAAAAAAAGAATTGTAACTTGAGTTTTTCAGTCTGTAATTAGTGAGAGATGTTAAATTAGATGTGAGAGAGAAAACCATTTGGTTACAATTACTTTTATATTCTGATGCCCAGTGAAAGAAGACACACCATAAAAAGGACTGTGGCAAATTATTATAGATGAAATAGAGACAAAGCAGTTTGTTTGTCTCTTTGGGATGTGTATGATTTACCTGTTACATAATCCAGCCAACATCTAAACACAGAGCAAGACAAGGAAAGTGGAATTATCTGACTGTCACTGTGAGGACTACAGGCTGAACCAAAGTGAACTGCCTAACCATGGAAGAAAGGATTCCAGAGCCACCCAGAGTGCCCACACTGGTTCACACGCACCTTCACATGGTTTTTCCTGCACTGCAGGTTATGAACATTGACCCTTGTAAACTGCCACCTTCTGATCCCTCACCACTGATGAAGAAGACACTCTTCTATCAAGGGAAAAAATTCCAAATGGCTCTGTTAAATTTTGCTCAGCTTCTAATTGCAGAGGTGTTTTATTTGGAAGTTAAGTACTTCCCTTGGATATAGCTTAATTCCCTTTGGAAGGGACTATCCCACACAGTTGAAGTGAAAAATACCTGGGTTTAGATGAGCTATGAATTCTTCCCCAAGCAGCATTCTTGCTGTTTCAGGTTTGAACCCCGGCAGGTGAACCACTTCACTGTTAATACTCAGGAAGCAACTGGGGTTGGGCATTTTATCCTCCAAAAGGAAACTTCTTTTCCCCTTTCAGGGTCCAATCTAAATTATGGAAGGACGGGAGGGCACCAGTATCACACTTTGAGTAGCCTCACTATTACAAAGAATCATCACATCAGCTGAAGAGGTTACAAAAATCTATTTTAACGCAATCCACCTGCAATCTGTTTTCAATGACTCCCTTAAAACTCCTTAAAAGTAGGCGCTTCAGATACTTCATAATAACCACAGTACTTTACCATCTGCTGATGATACCAGGTCTTGTGAGTAAAACCTCTCCTGACTACAAAAGGCAGGCCATTTAGACTACCTCTCTTTCTGCAATCCCCACTCTGCAAGGGGGTGTTAAGATTCCCATTTACTGTTCCTTCTTCCCTTTCCCAATGTCGTTATTCCTGTAAAGCCTTGCAAAAGCACTTTTTATTTCAAATTGCACACAAGAACAACAAAACCAGGTAACTGTCTATAAGAACAGGGATGCTTCTGGCCAAAAGGATAGAGGCCTTTTGTATTAAAAGCACTGAGCACATCCACATCTTTCTCATTCCTCTACCCTGCTTTCCCCAAAAAATACTACTTTGGCAATTATTGCTTCTTTACGCCCAAAAGAAAAGCCTCCTGTGGCGCTTTCTGTTCCTGATGCACTGGGAGTTGAAAACAACCTATGACAGTCCACAGCAGGGAAGGAAAAATGAAATTATTTCATTTGCTTCTCCCACCCTCAATCCCAAAGAACTACTACAGATTTTGCAAGAAAAGATCAATACGAGATTAAGATGAATGCTAAACGGCAAATAAGACACCCACAACGCAGTTTTATTGTACTTTTCGTCTCTAGTTATATAAAATACAACTGCTGGTCACAATAAGCCCATGGCAAAATTACTGACTGGTTTATTTCTTTTGCTCTGCAATGGTTTCTGGAGAAAACTTAAGAGGGTGACTTTCAACAAGTTACTGTGTGACACAACTGGTACAGCCTGGTTTCCTACCACACACTGCACATGCTCTTATACCCACGCTGGAGCTCAGTACATCACTCCATACAGAGCTGTGGGTGTGTCTGTGTTTATGTCCTGCTTATGCCCTCACACAAACGGAAGTGCAGGGCAAAACTCCTGTCTGACACTGCTGTGGGGACCTTGACCTGACTGGAGTTCCACCTTTGTGAAATACACAAGGATTTCACCTTTAAGAACTGTACTCCTAAGGACAGAATTTTATGCAGTTATTCAAGGGATTTGGAATTTATTAGAGAGACAACAGACATAATATACTCATGGTATTATACAGTGATATCAAGCCATGATAGATAACCTATTACACATATTAATTCCAGTAAGCCAAAGATTTTGATAACATAAAAAAAAAAAAAAAAGAAAAATCTTTCATTTAAAACAAAGTAACTTATTTCCCCTCAGCAACCCAGCTTGTTTGGCTTTTCTTCTTTTCAGCTGTCTTTTTATTTTAAATAAATGATGCCACATGAAGTGCTAAGAGCCATCAGATTTTACAAAACAAAGTCAGAACTTTGTATAAGACTATTAAAAAATAAACCTATTGATGTTTTTCAATTTTCAACAATACTTTGTATTTAGAAGACAATGCTTAAAGTATAAATCTACTTACATCTAGTATGTTGTAGTAGCCTCAGTGTTGTCCTGTTCTTCATCCTGTAAGGGTTTCTAAGAGCTAGGAACAGAATATGCACATCAGCCTCAAAAAACCCACTAGGAAAAGATGGATGAGAAACATATCCCATTAGTTTGTCAGTGCTCATTATTTTACAAAATTATTTGGAAAATACACTGAAAATATATGCAGAGTCATTCAACATGAAGAAGCACAAATGAACACATTGGCTGGACTATTTTCCACTGATTTTGGAAAGCTTTTCTGCTTTTGTGCCTGATATTCTCCATTTAAAAAGTGGACAGTGAACTACAGTGAAGTCTGGCTCTTTCTAAGCCTTACCTACTGTAATCACATTCCATTTGGGTTCACATGCTAACTATTTATAACTTAAGAGTATAGTTTTAATAGGCTGTTGCATAGTCCAGCACATGAACAGGTTAATTCTAAAACATAAGACATAGTGACGAACCATGCATTAATTCATGTGTTTATAAAGGTCAATATTTAACAGTTTATATGCATCTCTACAAAGTGAAATGTGTTGTAGGATTGCATTGATGATGTCTTTTGGGTTTTAATAAGGAGAGAACCTTGGCCTGTCTGGTCAACTGGTACACAGCGGGTCATGCCCATATCCTTCATAATTAGATTTGAGCAGGAGGAACAGGAAGTTTTCTTCAAAAGAAATACATGAAAAAAATCCTACAATATGTTCAGTTGAAAGTGCAGGGGGGTCGGAGACAAGAACTCAAGTCAAAGTGTGGCTGCTTCATAAAGATCAGACATTGTCTGAGCACACAGGATGCACATTCAAAACATATTAAAAGAACAAAAAAGACCTTTTTTTTTTTTTTTTTTAGA
>VXBU01018661.1:20541-34960 GCA_013400315.1 Bombycilla garrulus | reverse complement strand
TTTAATTGAAGACAATGAAGATGACAGTGAACATCCCTAAACTGAACTTCTCTGAGAATCGGGTTTTCAGCCACTATGGTACTCAAGGATGACACTGTTCCAGCTCAGAATTTCATCATACTGGCCAAAAACTTGCAATCAACTAGAGACTGATATAAAGCAACAGGAGCACAAGAGTGTTCTCATGCTTGGTTCATGTTTTAGTGTTTACTCCAACTTCTGTATTTTTTCAGCATTTTTAAATGAATTAATATGCATGCAAAATCAACAGCCTAGAAACAAAAAAGCTGGGTGTGCAGCTGCAGCGTCATTATCCAAATGGACAGAGAGATGAACGTCTGCTGAAGCAAAATAAGCTCCGTGGCAATGTGACACTTTTACAAAGCATAAGCCTCTCTGGAGCAGCAAGAAAATACTACTGAAACAAACAGACTCTAATCAAACAAAAGTGACTTCTCCTGTAAATCTCCTCCTGGCATTAATAAATTTCAGGAAAGTTTCCTAGCACACCTTTTAACAAACACTGCTGTTTTTGGTCAGGTGAAAAGGGGCAGATATCCACTGCCTAAAAAGGCTTATCAAGCTCCAACTTAGGTAGTACCTTTCCATTTCACTAACTTGGGAACTCAACTCTCAATTATCCTTTAGCTGACTGGGGAAGCACAAGGGAGGGGGAAAGCAGTGATAATTTTACTACAAGCCAGATGAAAAAGACCTGGAAAAATTAGCTCAGATTTCAAATCAAGGTAGCTCAGAAGTTTTCTGCACCCCCAGTCACATCTCTGCTTCAGCTTTTATACCGATAAAATAAAAATAATTTTACTTTGAAATATTTAATGTTTAAAGAAAAAAAAAATGTCTGCTCTCTCTTTTTGCTATTTTCCAAACAATTAGGCTGATCATCTTCTTATCAAGGCGGGGGTGGGCCCCCGTCAGTGTTCACACAGTCTTGGAAACACAGAGGGTGCTCTCAGTATTACAGCCCACAGACAGATGACTTTCCTCTCTTCTGGACAGTTTGATTTTATCCTTCTTTTGTATCTATCCAAAGTTGGCGGTACCAAAACAAGTGAGGCTGCTTTCAAAAACAGCAGTTAAGCTTCTGCTTAGGGAGACCAGGTATTTGTGATGTCTGTGCTCACAATAAGTTCGCCTACAACGAAGCATCTTTGCAGCACCTTCTTTAATCAATGGACATCTGAAACAGAGCTCAGTCAATTAGGACATTGTCCTTTAATGCCTGCTGAGTCCTTTGTCTGCCAATGAATCACCGGTCCCTGATGATTTCTCATTTAAAGGTCAAATCTGCTATGAAGGACAGATAGAAACCATCTGGCTTTCGCGCAGAAAAAGAAAAAGCCTTTTTTGTTAGGAGGTGACAATGCTGAATCCATTAGCTACATCTGAAGAGTGATGGTGCACCTCTTCCTTACGCAAAACTGGCTACATAATTGACTCCAGATTTTAGTCATTACTATTTAGAATTTATAGTACTGGCTAATTTTACAATGCCCAAGAATTAGCAATTAGCACTGCAGCTGTGCTGGAAATGGAAAAGCAAGGAGCAATGGCAGGAAAAAAAGTGAGGGAGGTGATATCTTCATTGTAGTATTAGTTATGCATTGACAAGTCAATATAACTATTTCAGCCCCATCTTTTTCCTGAAATCTGAGAAATAGAAAAGCATATGTGAAGAGTGGAAAATTTAAAGGCAATTATCTCAGAGGCCAAAGAAAGGAAGACACAAACTGAGGAGAATCTTCTGCTACTTTTTAATTTAATTCCATTTGCTGACATTTCTTGAACCAAGTTTTCAGAAAAGCCTAAATCAGAGACTAGCAGTAGGAGATAGTGTCATGAACCATGAGATGAAACACAATATACTGACAACTTTCTTTAAAAATATTATGGAGAGGATAAAAGGAGATGAAAGGATCAAAAAGACAACTAAGTTTAAGCTTTTCAGTTACTTTTTCTTGGTCAAAAACTGGTAATTTTTTTACTATAAAACCAAACATTTAGAATCTGAAAAGGGTTTCTCCAGGTCTGAGGATAGAAACAATTTTGTGCAGTTGGTAATCCCTGTTTTCCATGTTTTCCTGTGGGGAAAGTAGGGATCAAAACTGGAGGGAAAGAAGTGAGTCAGTACAACAAGCTTTTCTTGCAACTGGGAAGTACTAGCCTATTTTCCCATAAATACTGGGTAAACTCACTGAGTATGTATATGTGAGTTGTGTATACCTACATCAGAAACCAGTTTTCCATATGCTCTTCAGGAATAGTTGTGAGACTTCAAAAGAGCTTTGTTTGTTTTCAGGTCAATGCTGACTCACTTATTTTCAGTCCAATTTTAGCTGTGAGAATGCATGATTAAGGTCAGCACTGATTTAATTTCTGAAAACAAATGCTATGCAAATCAAGTAAGAAGGTACTGCCAAATTCTGATGTGCTCTAAATTTGTATCTTCAGCTGAAGCCATAGGGGATTTCTGTTTCTTTTCATGCTAGCAAGAAGAAAATTATCCCCAATGCCATCTTTCTCTGGTAAATAAACCAGTTTGTGTAGTTTGCTCTCGTTTTAACAAGAAGATTGTGAAAATTCCTTCAGGGAGGACAGGAACAGAGCACCCAGATGTGCTTAGACCATCCTGTGCCAATAAACCATGTCAAAGAGCTGCAATCTATACTTATTTTACAGAATATTGTACATGACATAATGTACTGTTCCAATTTTGCCTTCACTCGATCTATGTTTCTCCCAAGACATTTCACAACTTTTGTACAGAAACAACATTTGGACAGTATGCCTTCTGTTAAGATTTTAAGCTTGATTATACAATTGCATTCTGTCAGTGAGCTCTGTGGGATGTCCCACTGTTATTGGATGGTAGAGGATAATTTGGAAAAAAAAATTAAAACCCAAACAGTCTGCTTTTGTTCCTCAGGTTAGTAGTTATGGTCTTTAAGAATATTTTCCGCACTCTGATTTTTCTAAAAGGTCTCATTTAACATATCAGTATGAAATACGTATTAAAAAAATAATCACAACTCGAGTCATTCAAGGCCTCACAGAAGAGCACGTTTCACTCAAGTTTCCTTATGATCTCACTTGGTTTCCTTCTATGACTAAAAGTAAGAAAATCCTTCCAATATCTTCTCTTAACTACTCTAACCACTCTAAGTGAGCATCCCATTATCAAACACCTATACACTACAGGAAATGACAAGAGACAACACAACAAATCAAGTAGTGTTCTTTATTTTATTTCAACTTCTTTTATTCTAGCCATCACTACCGTATGGTAGATGCAAATTTTATTTTTATTTACAATATGTGTATGATGACTAAAATCAAACTTTCTTTCTGTCTCTAAGACCACAGTAGATTATTTGTGAAAATTTAGAAAAAGAGAACACAAAAATTATTTCTGAATGCAGTTTTTACACCTTACCAGCAGGCAGACACTTCCTGCAAAGCACCTTCCTGCCCACTGGTGGCACTGGTGGCAAAGGGATCTTTGTGAAGACAAAGCTTAGATTGGGAGTTCAGCTACCCTCTAACATGACAATGTTTTCACTTTCAGGAAACAAAATTGTGGCCATTAAAGAAAAGTCTTTCTTTAGCAATAGCCCTTAGAATAATTCATGGCTACTTCATAATAGCAGTACAACTACACCTACTGAAAAGTTCCAGTATCAAAGATCTTCATTCCCAAACAAACAGTTTGACAAAATAATTGCAGTGTAGTATTTCAGTAAGAACTATATATATACATACTACTTCAGTAAGCATTCCTTCGTTTTATAAAAAAGGAAATTAATCTCCTTGCAGATTTAATAATCAAACTAGTATTCTGATTAATCTCCAAGCTGAGATAAATGTAAGCTGTCTTGTTGCCTTTAAGATCAGAGCCGGAAGGGCTCCAGACCCCTAATGCAAAAGAAGGGCTCTAGAGAAAAGTGAGCATGAGTGCTGCCACTACAGCAGCAATGAGGAAAATGCTGGCTATGAAATTCACCTCTGCTCTTCACCAGGACATCTTCTTAGGTACAGAAACATTTGTAAATCTTCACCTTTGTCTTCTGTGAAAGTGGCACCCTGGTTGAAATGGCTATTGACTTGTCTCACACATCAAAGGTAATTTAATTTTGCAGGTCAGTCCAAAATGGATCTTTACCTAATTTGAGTCTGTTGAAATATATATGGATTTTTTGTTAAAGCTTTAAGGAAAAAAATAAAAATCAATTGAGATGCTGAAAGCATTTATTCAATTTTTCTACAACAAGGTACAGTATTACCTTGTTAAATGACTGAATCAACTTGCCACTCACCCCAAGAGAGGCAAGGCACCTTTCTCTTTTTTTTTATTAGTTCTAACAAAGCTTATAACTGATTTCAGATGGGCTAATGGGTATTTAATACCCCAAACAAGTTTTCTAGCACATTATTAAAAAAAACAAAAAACCCAAGAATGACCTATTTACTGTTACATAACAGGTCAAGATGATTCTGATCCTAGCCCATTTAAAGCTATTTTCTGGTTTATTTTTATAAAGCAAAGTAGTAAAATGAAAAACTGAGAACTAAAGGAAACAATTACTTTCACAGGAGCTTTGAACATTGGCATAAGCATCCAGTAGATTGTAACATCAATTACTGCTTAATGGAAGGCTCCTCTGCTTACCCACTCTTTAGGGATCCCAGGATGATATATTATTGTTGCACAAATTTAAGTAGTATATTTAAAGGATAACTTTGAACCAAAAAGACCAAACTGTCAACAGGGGTCAGACAGCTGAACTGTCAGGAAAAAAAAAAAAAAAGTTTATATAAGATAACAAAACCTGAGAGAAATGAATTGTCTGTCATCCTGACAATACCTTACTGTGTGGGTTTTGTTATTTAAAAGAATAAGCGAACTCCAAATTAACTTTAAAAAAATGGAGAAGTAGGATCTTTCAAAGTCATTTGCATTCCTTATTCCTTTCAAAGTCATTTGTATTTGCACTTGCCTTACTGCTTCAGTTCTGTCTGCTTACACATTTTAAAGCTTCTGTGAATGGACAGCCTTGAGTCTCCCATGAGGACAGAAGTCACAGTTCACCAAGCTGCAGCACTGTCACAGCTCAAGATTCCAGTAACTAATTACTGCATTTGATCTAACACTGATCTGTCATGTAACAACTAAGCTCGTGTTCTTTTCATGCAATGAAAAGAATACTGTTATTTCACTTTGTAATGGAATTTAGAAGTAACCACATGGATCTAATTCAGAGTTTGGGTGGTCAGAGCATGCACTAGTAATGCCGCAGTTGTGATTTTGATCCCACAGGGACCACTCTCTTAAGAGCTGGACTTGATGATCCTAGTGGGTCCTTTCCACCTCAGAATATTCTGTCATTCTAAATTTCCTTTTATGTTTTGCTGCCTTCCATGATCTCCAAATGTATTCAATACTGTCATGCTTTACATAATCTTGATTTTTAATTGTTGTGCATTAGTGAATTGTAACATACTTCTCAGCTGTAGAAAAGACTTTCTGGCTTTCAATTCTGTACCTTGATCTGTTAAGTCAATAAATGATATTGGAAATTTACAGACAGTAAAAGAGTTTTAGAAATGTCTGAAATACTCAACCATTGCTATATTAAAACCAATTTTTACAAGTATTTTACAGAACCCAACATCCTATTACCATTAATTACTGAAAGCATATATCCTTGGACAGCATTTCTAGAGAGTTTTCCAGAATAAAATGCAACGCCAAGACACTAATAAGAAACAAGGATATTGCATGTTAATTAGCAACAAGTATCAGAAGAATCAGAACTCACAAGAACACATTCAAGGCGAGGATAACAACACTGTCCCACGAGCAACCTGGCCTAGTGGAAGTGGCCCATGGCAGGGGGATGGAATGAGATCATCTTTAAAATCCCTTTCAGCCAAGGCCATTCTGGGATTCTGTGATCACATGACTGGGAGCCCTGGACCAGTAGTGAGTAAGACCAAAATGTGTCATAAGTCTCAAACTTATTGATGCAAACAAAGAACCAGCACTTCTGAAGTTCAATGAAACCACTGGTTTGAGCTCCTGAAGATAGTTTCAGTAAAGCACAAACTTGTCTCAAATTAACCCTTGCTCTACCTGTTGATGCATACTTCAAATTTTACTAGGATTTATGGTGCATTTATTAGTAGATTTTGCAATCTAAAAGATCTTCCCCCTCCTTACTGTATCACTCATGTTTCCAATGGGTAGGCAGAGCCAAGTGCGTCTTCTTTATAAAGATCAAATGCTTAAGACAAGACTTGCCTACAGCTGGGAATGTCTCTTCACTGAAAAGATGATGTCTCTACAAAAGTGTAGCTATTTCCAGAACTTGGCAGGTATTGAACCATTTCTGTTACCTACTTAAGGCTTTTGTCTCCCACGTTCTATGTAAGTAACCTACTCAATCTGTAGGGCATTTAGGGACAGAGGTGAAGTTCAAGAACTGATAAGAAATAATTTTCTGTCATTTTTTCAGGAAAACAGTTGAGTGGAGGGAATATTGTCATCTTTACCACAAAACACAGCCCTTGTAACTTGCTTAGCTTCCTGGATATGAAACTGAACAGCTGCAAGAACTCTTTGTATTGATATGAAACCAAGAAACTCTAAATAGAAATGCTTGGATCCTTAAAGAGAAAAGGAAAAATTTGTGCAAGTCACAATTTAGTTATCTTTAAGGAAATTATATTAGAACATTAAATATTTATTTGAAGATTCTGAATCACTGCTATCATGAAGAACAGCCTATCTGAGAGACAATCCACCACTTGAATAAAAATTACACTGAACTAATTTCCATTGGATTCACAGGCTCCACAGTCTTTTGGGGAACTAAAACAGATAGCCCTTCACTATAAATAAGGTTATAAAAACCCTAACATTTGTCTAAAATGTAAGTGTAATGAAATCTAGATGGAGATGTATCCTGTATTTTTCATGTCAACTATTGCTCAAACACCAGATGGAGAAGAATGACTTAGGCTGGTATAAAGGACAAAGTTAGAATTACGGGACACAAGTCTGCCTTCACAATAAATAAAAATTTCTTGTTGATGAAGATATACCAGCCTACTGGTTTTAAACCTTCAGTAGACTGGTTTTGTAACTAGAAGAAGACTGGTTTTATAAAACCATCCATGACTTAAAGGCTTCTAGACTAGATGGAACCATCTTTCATGATACAGTCAGTGTTGACTGCTTCACTTCCCCTAAGTTTGATAAGGTGGAAACACTATTTTTAGCTAAAATACCCAATGGAACAGAGTGCTAGAGCAGAGTGTGCAGCATTGCATGGATGACAAAAAGCCATTATGTATTCATAGGCACATGTGCTAGGTGTTTTCAAAGTACACTCTCCTATCTTTACCTTCAGTGATTCTAGAAATTGCTCAAAGCTTATAAAACAGGAGAAAGTATTTCCAGGTGAGACACAAATAAGTCATCATCACAAGTGACTGAAAATTTCATAATGAGATGCCCTGGGTTACTGAAAGACAATGGAAGCTTCACAGTTACCTTTTTTACAGTCTTGTCAGGTTCAAGAGCAATATCTGGAATGTTGGCATCCACCATGAGGGAAAATAAATTCAAGATCAAGTTGGAATACCTAAGCAGAAGAGCAAATTAGGTAAGAAATTTTGTAAACTGTACAGAAGACATTTTGTAAACAACTTAATTTAAGAACTCATCATCTTACAAAGAACTGCTAATGTTTCAGAGACCTATTTTTAATACTAATTGAAAGTGTTTATGTTAAAAAACACAAGATACTGACATTAACTATCCAAGTTTAACCTTTAAAATCTTTCAAATTGAGTAAAATGCTCTGTCTTGTTACAATTTTCTAAAATTGTTGGAACATTGTTAGTCAGAGACACATCAAATATAAACTATGATTTCATACATTTTAACTTTTAATGTAATTTTGTACCTCTGGTAGGATAAACATATGCTAGAATACTGATTCAAAGGTTACTTTTTATCAAGAAGTTACACAGCATGATATATATTCAAAGAGATGAAGTCTTCATAAGTACAAAAAATGATTTTCCCAATCACTGCAAGGACTTTTGACATAATGAGCTAAATATTTAACCAGATCCAAGTCTTCAGTTGCTCAGTTAAGCTCCAATAATAATGGTAGCACAGTACACTTAGGAAGTACAAATGTCATCTATAACCATTAAAAGAGACAAATCAGAGAACAATTTTCAGCTTTAAAATGGTGCTTGAAGCACTCACAACTTATTTTTTTTAAAGAACGCTATTTTGCCCTTGCAGAAAATTAGCTGTCAGTTTCTTTTTCAAAAGATGATTTTCAAGCTGTTCAACACAAACTGAACTCCCCATCCTCTGCAAAAAGATCTGGTTCCCTTTAAGACACAAAATATGTTACTGACTTCACTGTTTGAAATACTGCTTTGCTAAGAGAACCAGAAGCTTCACAGATGACAGAAAACGGATTCTTAGCAGAAAAACCTGTTTATTAGGAAGCTGCTGAATATATATCAGCTGAAAATTGCAAGGAATACAAATTATTTAAACTAAACAAAAGGTATACTTCATAGATGTATATTACAAAGTAAATATTGCTCAAAAAGACATCGCTATAAAAAATTTGATTCCAAGAAAAATTCTTGATACTTACTTGCTATTTGGACCTAACTCTGCCTAACATATTCCAGTATAAGGTTTAAGACATTATAAGAAGAGCATTAAAATCAACTGTTTAGCTAGAAATCTTCAATGCCTTATTTCTTTCAGCAGTTGTACTTCACTTCCCCAGGGGCAAGGGGCTGGAGTCAGGAAAATTTCTTTTATGACAAATTAAAAGAAGAAAAGTTAATTCTACCATTTTCTTTCAGGTCTGGCAAAGAAATCTGGCAGTCAGGTTGCTCTGCTGCTAGGAACAGACACCACAGACTTTAATGAATTTTTCTTCTACTTGCCTGAAAGTAGCAAATTTCTTTTTAAACATGCTTAAATGTTACAGGTGCATGCTCTTGAGTCTCTTTCTAGGTTACCGGTACCTTCTGTCAGTAGTTTTTCCTTCAAACTGACAAGAATCCAAAGTCTCAGAGCCCCTTTTGCTCTTCAACTGCATAGAGGATAAAAGCTTATAAATACTACAGGTTATTGGAGCTATTTATGTGATGGAGGCTTTAAAAAATATTTTAAAGGTCTAGGCATCATTGTTAGATGCCAGTTAAGAGATATTCCAGAACATTGTTCCACACAATGAAGTCTTCTGATACTTGAAGAATAGGATTACCTGAAGAAATTCATTTGGGGTAAAACAAAAGTAAAATCAAGAAAAGGTAATTTTGGGGGGCAATAGGGTATGGAGTGGAAAAAAAACCTAAAAATTAAGGAAGAATTGCTCACTATGCTATCTGCAGGTCTGTCCTCTGCCCCTTACCCCAACATTTGTATAACTCAGCAATCAATTCACATCCTTCTTACAGGCAACATCTTTGGCAAATATGCCAAGAGGTTTACAGCTGGGGAATTGACAGTCCAAACTCATCTAAGAAGAGAGATTTTGCTAAATCACTTGAGTTAGGATCCTGACTTGTAAATTACAAACACCTTTGTCAAGCAAGGGATATTATACATCTTTGACATCTACATTACAAAGGCCTGACATCTATCCACAGACAGTACAAACTCTGAGCCAGGTTTTCCTAGTTTTAAGGAAGTACAATGAAGTACCCAAACCAAAACCTAAATCCTTCTCACATCATTCTTTGCTTTCTTCAAACTCAGTACAAATTAACTCACAAAATAAATGAGGACTCAGCTACACTGAAGGTTGACTAACTTTTCGTTGGAACACGAAGTACTGTTAAAGAAATTCAACAAAGAAACTCTGCTTCTACATAGAAGAGGTCTCATATCAGAAAGAAACTCACATCAGACAAAAGGTCAAATTCTCATTGCTGTGTTTTCTGAGAACAACTTTTGTTTTGAAGTAGTTAATATTTCAAATACCTGCTTGATCCTAAGCATTCCTTTTTTTATTTTTTCAATATTTACCAGACCCTTTGCATATAGATGTCCTAAACCAATCAAATATTCAGCGTGTTGACTCTGCAATACCCTACCAAATTTGAAGCTACAAACACTATAAAGATAAGGACAGGAAGGTACACAATTATTTGCAGTCCTAAACAAAGGCCCTGCTTACGTGGTCTAACTCAAAATTCCTAAGTTTAAAATGCCTTAAGGATATTACCTTTGTTTCAGTGGAACATGGGATCCCCCACGACTCCATTCTCTTCTCAAGAGCACGAATACTTCCTAATCATTGTTGTGTCACAGTTAGTTAGCTATAATAAAGTGCAGCATTTATTCTTCCCAAAGTATTTCCTCGCAGTCCAAACTCAGTGAATATGGACCTGATCCCAACCCAGCTTCACTTCTGCTCTTCTCTCTTCACCATCTAATTCCAGCTTTTAGAACATTATCCAGATTTGCACTGCCTAGCTACAACATTTCCAAAGGAGCAGCACTTTCCTAGGGCCATCACAGCTTTCCACTTGTTGTACAGTGTTTCCATTCAGATCTGGACAGCACCTCAGTTACTAAACTGAGAACAGACTGGGGAAAAACTGCTCCAGCCAACTGGACAACCCCACCCACACAGAGAAAAAAAAAATCTCAGCTCAACTACAGCTTCTGTCCCTACTCCTACTTACCTCCTACTCCTTTGCCCACTAACTCAAACTGAACAGCAAGTTTCTCAAGATTAATGCAGGGGGAACACTTACTTGAAAGAAACTATAGAGCCTCACTCACTTTCTCAGGAAAAAAATTGTGAAATGCTCTGACTGGATTCTTTGCTGATGCAGATTGCTCAGAGGGGGTGTAGAGTCTCCCTCAGTGGAGATATTCCAGAACATTCTGAACATAACCTTGTGCTCTGGGATGATCTTCTTTGAGCAGGGAGGTGGGACAAATGATCCATTTTGTGATACTACAGGACCAGCTGAAGATTTGTAAGCGTGAAATTCTTGGTGCAAAGGAAATGCTGACATGTCACAGGATTTAAACATGTTTAAACAGGCTCAACACATATAACGAAAGTGTAAGAGCCTGCTACAGTCCACGGGAAGATGCAAGTCCTGCTGACAGCCACAATTTGCCCTGCATCACATTCAGGATGCAGCAGCTGCTCCTTCACTACAGCCCTGCTGACAAACACATACAACTGATTACTGTTGCTCAAGAAACTAGAAAGCATCTCCTTATTCCAGCTCCCCGAGAAAATCCCCCAAACTAACTACAGAACATAAGATAATGATCATATGCCAAATTGCTTACAACCAGAAACAACGGACAAAACTATTCTTTCACTTGTAAATTTAAAAGTCCCTACACATTTTTTTTCACTATGCAACATCCATTCCACCAGAAATCCTGATACACCAAGACACAGTACTTGCAATACCAGGAGAACTGGTTATTCCCCTGGGAAATAACTAAAATAAAGCACAGTCTGATGGAGATGACAGAGTTTGCATTTTGTCTTATTTATCAGAGGTTGATTTCACACTACTTGACCAAAAGATACGTCTGTGAGTGGGTTTCTGTCAATATGCAGAACTGTTAGAATAAAGTGTTTCACATCTAATTATTCTTTTTATAAGAAGTAATCTCAATAATTTTTCCTTCTAGCTGCCTAAGCTAATAGTTACAGTAATTCTAATATTATCGTACAGTGCTATTGTTGAAATCCTTAAGGATATTTACCCAGAACCATTTAAAAATATTTTCCAATGAAGTGAGCAAATACTGGTGATACTATAATTACAACTACAATTCCAGACATTAAAAATGAAACCATCTTGATTTACAGTTTAGTTGTATACCCAGATTACCACTATACTACACATTTAATGATGATCTTTGTAGCAAATCATTGCATAAATTAATTCAATGAATAATCTTTCACTGACACAACAGTCCTTTCCACTGAAACAGCTAGATTTAAACAATAAAAACAACTCAAGTATATGACAAATAAGAAATACAGCATTACAAAAAAGCTTTAAGCAAAGTTCAGAAATTGGACTGTTCTCTGAAACCATGAATACTGCTTGCTGATAACATGCGACTGGTTTTTCCAAATTGTTGAACAGCTTTTTAGCCAACTAATAATGTCAGTTCCTAGATCAACTCCTTAGTCTTCCTCCTTTTATCAACTGAAGAACTACATGCAATATTTTATTTCGTATCACTGGCTGCTTTCCATATTCCAGGTACTTTTCACATAAGCTTACCAATTCTTAAATTCATAAGTTTACCAATTTCTTACACATATCTGAAGGTTTCCATTAGGTAATCTTTGATATTAAAATGAAAATCTTTCCTCTTCATTGAAGACGTGCTAAATCAAATCCCTGCACAGACCAGGAGTGCTTACCTGTGCTCTGTTCAAATAGAACAAAAATGAGCTACTTGGCTCAGAAAGTTATTGGTAACTAATACAATCAATGCAAAAGAATGAAGCTGATTCCAAATTTAAAAGAAATATCTGTTGGTTCATAGACACCAGAGTCTAAAGAGTTTTCAGCTGCCACAATTCTGGGTATTAAAAGAAATTTCTAACATGTTTGATTGTCACTACAAGTTGCTAATTTTTGTCCAAAGGAGCTGAACTGAACTAAGCATATGTGTGTGTCATTTTCAAGCCAAAGAATTTGATCATCACTGATTTAAACTGGAGGAGGATAAAGCAGCAAATGTGTAATGACTTAAATTAAAATGACAGTTCCTTGATCATCAGTAATCAGAGGGAAAGAAGCTTAAGGGCAAAAACATATCCAAAAAGAAATATAATTTAATATCCCACTTGAGTTATGAAATGAACCTATTTAAGTTATTAAGCAAAATTGAGGGCTTTAACTTGAACAATTACATTCACCTTCCACATTACATAACACTGGGATGTTTTCATTCCTTTGTTTCATACAAATTCTTGTGTTCACGTTTAAAGAAGCTGTGAACTTGCAACAGAAGCATTTCAGCAATTTGTTTACTCGTCGCCTCCCCTGCTTTAGAGCAGCTCTAATGAGTTTTGGCACAAGCCTAGTGCTGTTACCTGCGAAGGTGGAGAAAGGCTGTGTAGCACTGCTTACGGAACTCCTGGTACTGCTCACTCTGCGTGCCTCCCATGCCTTCCACCATCTCCTTGTTCAGCTTCATCGGGGGAGGAAGGGGCTTGGGGTCCCGGCCCAAAATATAACCAAAGTCAATGTGAAACAGTTTACCTGTAGAAGAAGAGAAGGCAAACATTGCTTCTTGGTGCAAAACTTAGAAAAATAGAATCATTAAGAAGATAGTAAACAACTCCCAGAAAATTTTCTGTAAGGTTTATAACAGTGTATTTTTGATCTTTAGCTCTTAACTGGAAATGATGGTTTTAAAGAAGCAAAGATGATTTCAAATTCATTAATACTAACAAGATCAGTTTTCCTGCTTTTTTGATCTTTAAACATGTGGAGTACATACACAAAGACTAAAGCAATGCTGAAACTGGTCAGTAGATATTAAATGCACAGTTTACATAATAAATACTACTAATTCTTTCTACCTTCTTTATAATTTGTCAGCAAATTTAAATATTGCAGTGCAATCTGTGTTTCGCATTTGGTTGGTGTGGCATGAAATATGGTAAACTTAACATACAACTAATATAAGAAAGAGAAATTAAGACTCATAATCCTATAAACAACTTTTCAAAGCCACTGAACACCAAAGAACAGTTCAGTGTTGTTTCAAAAGTCTTTTGAGTTATTCAGGTAGGGTCAAAAATTATCAATGGTTTTGAAACACACTGAAGAAACATCCCTACAACTTGGAATTTGAAACTGGATTTCAAATCCACCAAAAAGTTTGCCACACCCTTTTTCAGTACTAGAATGAACTACATCACTTGATCACTACCTTTCCCTTCTCAGTTCAACTGACTGCATTTAAAACACTTCTGCAGCATTAACTTGGCAAAAACTTGTATATGCCTCTTCTCTTCAAATGCACAGGCAATTGCCCTTTCTAGAAAGAGCCTGCTGTGCTGCTCACCATAATGCTCACACATAACTGAGTATTCTCTTCCCATATTACTGAACTATGCATGAGATGTTATTGGTGGCAAAATGAACAAATGAACTTCCCTTGGTAAACTTCAGTTTACCAGCAACTTCAAAAGATCTAAAATATTTAGATTAACTGAAGAATAAGTATTTCATAAATACACAAAAAAAACTATGTTAATAGAAATAAAAGTAAAATGGTTAATAGTTCTGGGGGGGGGTTGGGGTGTTGTCCCTTTTTTTGTGTGTGTTCTCTTTACCTATAGAATTT
>VXBU01018661.1:2296-18035 GCA_013400315.1 Bombycilla garrulus | reverse complement strand
ATTTAAACAAAAATCCAGAGTCATTTAAGACAACAGGTGAAACAGACTTATCTTTAGAACTAGTGCACTAGAAATCACCCTCGTTTATTTTACTGTAGCAAGACAAGGCATTTACTGACTTGAAGATGAGAAGCTTCCAGGAGTAAGCTTCCAGCATGCGCATATAAAACTATTTAATTCAAAATCTAAAAGTTGATACTGTTGGTACTTTTGAGTTGTTTTTTTTTATAAATTATTTTATTCTATGAGTCTGACTACCTTTTTCACTCAACACTTGGTTTTCTAACATATGAAATAAAGAGGACAGGCCACTGGAGAGTTCAAGGATATGGCACAAAATGTGGAAGTTACCCTGACTACCAGTCAGGGCATCAGGGATTACAAAGTCCATCTGACTTTCTTTCAGCCTTGAGAGTGATTTTTGAAAAGTGAAGCATGGACCTGTAGAGAATAAAGATGGATACCTGGTGCTTGCAATAGCCACTAACACCTGACTGCAGCTGTAGAGGGTGATCTGTCTATCATCACTTTCACTGCTAATTCCTAGATTTTAATACAGGAGAAAAGTTCCTATAGAGCAGCACAGAAATTGTTTCATTTTACTAGGAAAAACCACAGAAAACCATATAGAACTCTGAAAACCTTAAACAAAATGTTGAGCAAATTAGATGCAATTACCAAAATAAAGTCAGTCTGAGGGCAATTATCTTTAAACAGTAAAAAACCAAATTATTTCAAACTACTCTGTTTGCATTATTGGGGCAGAACAAAAATAATTAACCAGCTAAACCACCCAAAATTTCATTATTTCTTCATAACTCTCAAGCACCATTATTTTAAGTTGGCCTGTATGAAAAATGTACAATTTAGGGATTATTTTAACCGAATTTCTATTTTAAATTTGAAGCAATAGAATAAAAACTCATCTGATGAAAATGACTGGAGGGATGGGGTGTTTCTCTGGCTTTCCCAGCAAATTCTGATGTTACTGTCAAAATTTCTTTTGCTAACAGACCACTGCTATGATGAAAAAATCCGAATGCCTAAGTTATCTTAATAATTTCAATCAGCAGCATCTTAAAAATTTCCCAAGACTACACAACAATGAAAGTAATGTGAATTTTTAAGAACTCATTCAGGATACAGGTTCTGAAGTCAGTATGCAGCAACAGATGGAGGTGAAGTTTAACATTGTCACCCATGTTACTGGTAAGAGCCCAGCTTGTCTTAAGCATTGTAACTCACCTCCCTCCCCCAACCTGTCCATTCTCAAAACACATTCCATTCAGGCATACAATAAGAAAAAAAAAAGGTCTGGTATTTTTTGTTCCATGGAGTCGTTGGTTGGAGACAAAGGCGACATTACCTTCAGAGATCCTTGTGACAAAACAGCCTCGTTTATTGTTCAGTGCCTCGTTTCATAGGGGGGTTGAATTTCCGAGGTTAAGACAGCTGGCTGGTCTGGCTTTTAACACCACCCAGCTCTCTAACTAGTGAGATGTCTACAGCTTAAGATAAAACGTGATTAACTGAAGTCCTTGCTTAGGATCAAATATATCTTATCTTGTTTGCACAAAAACTTGCTATACTTCCTTCCTAGAACAAACTAAGCCAATTAGGCTGAATTTATGTTATAGTTAGATTTGTCTTGTTTAACTACCATCTAGCTGTGCTGTGACAATGCGTAACTAGATGAAAAATGCTGTTCAAGGTACAGGTAGAAGAGAAAGTGTTTTAGCAGATCAAAAGCTAAATACAGAAATAACAATAAGGAACACAGAAAATGGAATTCCAGAGAGAAATCTAAATGACAAAAGTATACATTAGTTTGCTTTTTCTTTTTTTTTTTTTAATATGGATGTCCCTCTATCAAGACCAGTAACATTTAAAAACATCTTTAGAAATTGTATTTTACATACTATACTGTTTTGCAATATTAATAAATGTATTTAACAATGTACTTGTATACATACTGACATACACTGAATGTTTGAATCCTGCAGGTCTTCCATTTCTATAATCTCAGACCTGCTCTGCGACAAATTTTTTTGTACTGAAAAACACAGGAAGTGCAAACACATGGTGTCATTTCATATATAAATCTGCTCAGGTCCTTGCAGTCTTTCCTGGCAACCTCTTCTAACCAAGACTGAAAAATAAGTGTGGTGTCAGTTCGTGACCACCATTCTACTCCTAAGCATTAAATAAGAAGAAGCCCTTCTTTCATCTACACATGATGCCAAAATGTGGTTTTCAAATTCTAAGCACCCAGTCTTTAATCTGCTCTTAGATACTAATAACCTAATTTTATCCACATAGCAATATTCCCTCCTGCTACAGAGCAATTTCAAGTGTGTGGCTCAGGTCAAATCCCCTGTACTTTGGGAACTCATACTGGGAGCTTGCATTTTCATGACCAGAGGTTACTGAACGATAAGCTGGTCATCACTAGGGTGAGAGTAAGTTGGTCAGACACATACACAAGCAGTGCTATCAAGAAAGCCATTTGAATGTCTAGGATATCCTACAATATCTACACATAGCCTAGACTTTTCTGAAACCTTTGCAAGTCTGTAAAGCAAGCTGAGATTACTAACATACCTCTAATGGTGCAGGAGACTTCACTTGTCCATGGAAGCTGAAATACTTTCTAACTCACCTTATTACTGTTCTGACTGCCTGGCAAATATGAAGACATCCATATCTAGATATTTTATTAGTACCTAGATCCTGACTCCACAATCAAATCAGAGAGTTTAAGAACTGCAGAACAAAGTGTTCTCAGGGGAAGGCATGGCGTAATTGCAATATACCAGGCTAGTGCATATTCCATGGAAGTTAACTGAACATGTTACACCTCATATATCACAATCCAGCTTCACAACTACCCAGATCTTCCTTCCAAGGCAACAAAAGGAATGTTAGCTGTTAAATCAAATGCCAGCTTCAATATACAAATCAGTCTGTAATCCTAAAAGGAGGCACTGATGTTGCCTAATCCTGGACATACATCTGAAAAACAGTGTCTTGTTATCTACAAATCACAGTAATATCTGCTACAGATTTAGAAACAAGATTTTAAAACACAGAGCAATTGAAAATGCATTTTGTCCCCATGAGAAGTAAAAAGTTCAAAGTTGTCAGATAAAATAATATCCCTGTCATGCAATACTGAGTATATAACGTGACCTTTGGGTTACCAGCCAAGACACATTTATGAAACTGCTGCAAGTATTTTTTTAATTTTTAACATTACTGACAGATAAGCATGTTTTGACTGAAGGTTCCCCGCATCTCCCTCCAAACACACTTTTACAGGCTGTCCTTGAAGTATAATGATACAGCTCTTAAAAACCTGAAAATCCAGATGTCTTGTCCAAGACTACTGCAAAAAAACCGCTCTATTTCTAGAACTGTAGGCATAAAGTCATGAGAGACAACAGAAATTATTTCATTAGATAGCTGAAATCTCAAGACAAAAAACCACATTTCTAACACGCAGAAAACAGTATGTTTTCATGAACTTCTGTATCTAGTGCTTAATATATAACTTACACTGTATCTATTATAAACATAGACATCTTTTTACAAGACAATGCACCAATTCTATTGGAAGGAGTCTAACAGATAGATATTCACCAAACTGAAAGGTTGAGTCAAAAAAATGGTAGTGATATATAATAAATATGTGAGCCTACAACCTGGTACTCAGCATTCTTTACCCTACCAGAAATCTTCAATTCATTACAAAATACCATCAATAAAGGATGCACATAGAGTCACATGATTTTGAAGGACATACCTGGAGCATGCATTCTTCAAGAAAAGAATGCAATTAGCTTTTTACAACTTAAGGCTAAGGGATTCTCAGTAGCAAGAAACAAGCCTTGGTAGCAAGTCTTTGTTGTACTTGGAACATGTGGAACATAAGGATTTCTCTTGACAGCTCTCAAAAAGCTCACAGTTTGTGGCAGACCCTGGGTTTTCAGACTTGGAATGTACGATGGATGTGCACTGCCCTCTGCTGTACTCCCCAGATTCTTCCAGTAAAGCCACCATGCAGTACTTCTTAACACAGACAGGAAAAATGCACTTTACCCCAGACCAAAGCACTGAACTATTACTACTCTCAGCATGCAAGCAGAGCCTGCTATAGAAAGATTTATACCCACCACCCCAGATAAATGAGAGACCTTTCAAGACAGATCTTTAAATGATTGTTCGTATATCTTCACATAGATTAGGTAAAATACACTTGTTTTAGTTGTTCCCTAATGAGCTTAGAGAAAGACCTTTTACCCTAATCAAGAACAGTTGTTAATTTTCTTCTTTCAGAATGACAAGAAGCATATACTTCAGCCTTACCTGTAACTAACAAGCCTTTCTACGTGAATGAATCTCTTTTTCCAAAGAACATTTTTTTATTTAAATGTTTCTCACTCAATAAAAGTTTCACTTCATAATAAACACTTAACCATAACTCTTAATTCTCCATCACTATGTAATGAAGGTATTCAAGCAGTCAGAACTCCTAGGGAAGCTGTAGTTCAAAAGTAAACAAGCAAGTAAAATTAAGCCAAACAAAAATTCAAAAAGATGTTCCTCTATAAGAGATGTTATTTGTCAAAACTTTGTGAAGCTCATGCAGCTAAACAGGAACTCATTTTCAATGAAAACAATTGATATTCCCTCTATCCCAAAGCAGTGCTTGTAGTAGTTGAAGTAGCTTTATTTTCAAATCCTTCATTTCCTCTAGTTAAGAAATCATTTTCTTATTACACACTGGAGCAAATATTACTTTAAATGAGACAATATAACTTACATTTTAAAATATAATCTAGTCTGCAATACTCAGTGGGTTACATTCACAAGGAAAATGCAACGAAAAAGTACTGACACATTGGAAATTAAACAACTGTTGCTATAAAATTATACTGCTAAAAAGAATTACCTGTTTTTGTTAGCAACAGATTATCCAGATGTCTATCTCCAACTCCAAGGATGTAAGTAATCACACAATAACCAGCTGTAACAAGTAAATTGTAAACATCAGTAAGAGCACCTTTCCTGGAGAGCAACAAGTTCCACACAATTAACAACAGCATATTACATTATCTTAGCTCTAGTTCATAAGCAATAAATATACCACAGAGACTTGGGGCAGGAATGATGCTGGTGAAAAATAATCAAGATTATCAGCACTATAAAGAATGTTTGAAGTAAAACTCTGGAACTTATTCAGTGCTGTCAAGATTTTAATTTCTCACTATACAATCACATGCCTAACCCTAAAAGACTAAATTATACAATATTCAATTTTAAATAGTTCAATATTGGGATAAAGGTACTTCAAAAGAAGCTGATATATTTTGAGCGAAGTGAATGTACACGTTTTCAACTGAAGCTATTTTAAGGCCACTGTAAACAAGTATTAGGCATTNTTTTTTTAGAATGAAGAGTCTTTTTAATTTTATGGACAGCAAATGTGATATTTTAACATGGTCACCAGTTTACTGAACATGAACTACACTTCCCACTTTTTCTTTTCATATAAATGTAACCACAGCCCCCAAAACACCTAATGTTTTCAAAATCAATTAGAATTTTGATACAGATGATTTATCATTATATAAATGCTTTACATGTCCCTGTATTATGAAGACCCCAACTCATAGTACAGAGAGGCAGAGATAAGATTACTGCTGGAAAGCAAAAAGTATTGAACTCATACTCCCCCTTAAAAACCACCAAGAGTGACTTGTGTGTGACATGCCAGGCTTAAAATTATTCTTTTCACTGCATTTCTGACAGCAAGTACATGCACCGTGCCCTGTCTGCAGCCACCTAAACTGAAATATTTTGCAGACTTCCCATAAGTAGTTATCAGCTGTTAGACTGTAACTCACCACAGCTCTTAACATACGTGTCCATCACCTCTGCACTGATTCCATGAGGGCCAGTCTCACTAGGCGCATGTTTTCTGAAGAAGTTCTGGAGGGAATGCCATGAAAATATTTAGTTATTCCACATGATACAAAACTGGGTCTTTAGGAAGAAAAAATTTAAATCAAGACCACATAGGGCCATTATTACAACTTGCTAAACTAACAACCTCCCACAAAACACCTCATAAGATCTAATTTAATAATGCTTTATTTATATTGTCTCAATCATCACATTCTTACACTCAACACAAAAATTGAAAGGCAGTTTCCTTTCTTAAATGTTTCAGAAAATTAACAATGCACTCAAAAGTTACTGATCAGTAACTATGAGTGACAATACTACCAAAGCAAACTGTTTAGGTCATATCGACAAAAATTAAACACGATTAACAGTCCTGCTTTATAACTACATTTGGGGAACATGCTCTTACAGGGTTAATCATCCTTATACCTTCCCTATTCCTCAATAAACCAACTGCTGCTATTGAGTTTAAAAGAGAAAATAAACCTAAGTCATCAAATGGAAAATTCTAATTTCCTGTGAAATGTGGGCAAGGCCAGACAGTCCTTCCATCAGCCAGAAAACTCTTAATCTTCTTGAGTAAGAGAAAACTCAGTTATATCTGTGCCTAACCAAAGTTTCTTCCAGTAGGCAAAATATAAGGAAGCACTGTAAGAGGAGCGTGGTAGTCCCCTGAATGGCATTTAAATTACTAAAATCATAATTAAAAACTAAGACACTCATGTAAATGAACTTCTAAAACATGAACTGTAATTTTAAGGTTGTTGATAGAAGGTTAAGTAACACTGAAACACCACAACACCTTTTCTTTCCAGCAGATCTGCATTTCACAGGCAGCACTGGTTTACTGGCTTTAAATCATTTCAGTAGTTAATGTAGTAGTTAAATACAGTGCTCATCTTTCTAGAACAGATGTGAAATTCAAAATTAACATTTCCAGAAAGAATAAACCAAACTTCCACAACACCTAAAAGTGTTCAACTACTTTTTATTTCCTTGGCCTACAACGCCCAGCTATTTAATCATGTCTCAGCACAGGAAATCTCACTCCTCTGGCACACTGTCTACTTAGATTGATAATTCTTATTAATGCTTATGTCTGCATAGCAACTGAAACGATAGGGCACCTATTTCCAGTCATAATATAATGTCGTAAGTCACTGAAAAACAACCGTTTCACAGGCATTTCTAAACGTATTACTTTATAAAAACATGTAATGTACTAAATTATGAATAGTACGCTTCCAAGATTATAAAGGATTGTCAAGAAAGTACTTTACAATCCATATGTAAAATTATTGACTATGCAGATGTACCTTATCACAACCTCTATGGAATGGAAAACTAAAGAAAAAAGCCAACTTATGTAACTTGATGCTGGTCACTGATTAGTGATAAGTATTTTTTATATGTGGTAAGTATTTAGTAAGCTTATTTGCTAGGCATATGATAATGAAAATTATAAACAATTTAAATCTTTGTATTTTTAACATATATAGTTTATAGGAGCTGAGAGCTAGTTTGCTTTGGATCACAGTTACTGAGCTACAAAAAAATGCAAACTTCAGTATCATCTAAAAAATGGAAAAAAGCTACCATGATAAATCAAGTTCAAACAAATATGCTCTATTTTCATTAAAAAACCTATTAGCTACTCACCTCATACAGCAACTTACTATGTTTTTATCCAGCTTTATCTCAACAAGCCGAGCTCTGCTACCTAGCCTGTGTGCTGTGCCTGAAACCAGCATTGTGTGCCACTATTCAGTTGTGTTCCCCACTCATGAGAAGTAAGAAAAACCCATGAGAATTAAGAAAAACCCATGAGAATTAAGAAAATCTGCAAACAAAATCAAGTTATGGCACCTATACATCCACTTCTGAGGGGAAACAGGTTTCAGAAATTATATGAATGAAGTTTTAGTTATTTCATCAAAAAAAGAAAATAATCAAAACATATTTTGACAAGCTCAAAGGAATGAAAGACAAACACTCTGAAACAAAACATTCAGCAAAAAGTGTCAGGTGTCTTCCATTCATTATTACAGCAAAGCCAAGATTTCAATATCATAATTAAACTCCACTGTAATTTATTTAAATAGTGTTACTTTTCGAATATGAGATACTCAAATGGTCATTTATATTTACCTTTTTAAACATAATAACCCCAAATGTTTGCAGCTGTAATTTGTCTTCTAAAATATCAAAATATCAGCTGAGAGACTAAGAGAATTTTGCACAAGATCTAAGCCTTCGGCTCACACTGATCAGAAGACAATTTACAACTCTCCCATCACATACCTGTATAGTTTCCTCAGTAGCAAGAACTTCTGCAACTGGTACTGATGGAATAAACTGCATGAAGCCTATGACAGAAAACAGCCAGAAGAGAAAATCTCCAACATACAGAACTTTCAAACTACTCTGTAATACATGTTTATGAACAGACAGAACTAATACACAGTCGTTCAACTGCTTCCCATAGGAAAAAAAACCAACACTTTTTTGGTCAGATTTTCCAATCTCCTGTCTCCAATACTTTTAAAACAACTTGTCACTAACACCAAATTAACTTGGAAAAGGTGTGTTTTTTTCAAGGTGAGATTAAGTACATTGATGGCTTTCTAAATATTTATCCAGAATGTATATGAAAGTAACCAAGTTTTTGTTTCTCTCCTCCATATCATGCAAAGATATCTAAATAGAAGTGTTAATTATTTAGTCATGATCACACTGCAGGCCAACAGCAAAGACTGGTAATTACTGATTGTCATATACTCCTAAATCCCGACCAGGCTTCTTTTATGAAAATATTTGAGTCACCTGTGGAATACTGTGGTGGCTCAGATTGTTTACTTCCGTGGCCCACACTCTAACAAGACTTTCTTACACACTAAGAACACAGGGAGGAGATTCCTCTCCATACTGTATTTTTAGGAAAAGAATATTCATACCATGTTTTGTACTAGTTGCCAGTACTTTATAGGGTGTCAGCTTCAAATCCAGATTCTCTTTTCTTAACAGCTGGAAAAAAAAAAACAATATAAAAAAGCAAATATGAATGAAACAGAAAGGCAGATTCTATTACTAAAAGGATATGTATTGGACATTGATCTCCACTGTTTTTCAGTGAAACTTATTATAAGTGAAAGCCTGTTTGGCAATTCTTTATTTTTCTTAATCTCCACAGGGTAATTGCATATCTATATAGAAAAAAGGCCACCTAGAGATTTGAGAACTCTGGAATTATTACCATTATAAGCTGCACTAACAGTGTTTAACAGTCTTGCTTTTGACAAGGAAAATCCAGAAAACAGAAAGACAAGGATGCAGATTAATAATTCTCACCTTATCCATGAGGGAAATAATCTGAAGAATAAGTTGATCTTGACGTAAATCATCACCATGCTTAAAAATTACAGGATATTTGCCTCCATCTTCTGTCTTGAAGAATAACTGAGCAGGCATTAAGGCACTCTGGAAAAGGAAATATTCTACTAAGCTGGTTCACAGCAGTGCTTATATTGCAACAATGGAGCTCAGAAATACAACCTTTGCACTGTATTTGCATTGTCTCAATGGTTTAGAGTGTACCACTTCCAACTGCCAAAAGTGTAAAAGTGTATTTTAAAAATAACTTAAAGCTTTCCTTTGTTTTTATCAAGGATACATTCTCCCTCCCTGCACCTTACAGCAGCAGAAGAGGAAAAAAAACGAAGTATTCAATTTTTTTTCTGTGTGCATGTAATTCCAATCAACAAGGGGGCACTATGCAAAAGGTCACAACAAAACAAATTTAAACTGATCAGATCAAAAAGTGACATAATTATAGGATAAGCAACAAAGAATTCCTAAGGGCAAGTCATCTTAAACAATTAATTGCTTCCTTAATTCTATTTGGCAAAAGCAGAAGTGCCTTTTTACATTATTGTCTGAGAGAGCCCATTTAACTGTTGGCAATTTTTCCACGTAAAATGGGTCAAAGGGGATCAATTACCCACATGAATGATATAATCTATTGCAACTAACCAACTCACTTCCCTCCACAGCAAACCAAACAAAAATAATCAAGTTATAGAGTTTAATCTTAAACAGTTAGATTAGATTTTCAAATTAATACCACAAAATTATTAAGTTCCACAAGAAAAGGCAGAATTATTATTTATGTAGTCCTACAAAAGCTAACGTGAAGGGCACCAAAAATTAGTAATTCTTCCCTTTTCAAGTGTTTGTTTTTTTACCCCATAGCCCAGAATAAGATATTAAGTGGAAATATAAGCTGTCAGAATTAGAAGAGGAAAAAAAAATCTCTGATTTTGAAGCTAGTTACATCTCACATTTTTGGTCCTACATTTTTTGCACAGCTACAGAAGACCAATATGTAAAAGACTGCCTTGAATTTGTCCTGAAGAACTTCAGCTACTATTATTGATAGGAAACATTTAGTTACTGCTCAGCAGTCTTTTTTTTTCCACATTGTTTCCTCAACTCTTAAATCATACACAAAATGATGACTCAAGTTTGCAAAAGTTTGCTCTCCTGGCAACATCTTTTCAATGTTGCCTCCAACCAAAGATGCAAGAGCATGCAACTGCAGAAGCCTAAGCTTCAAAGGAACTAACTTGATATAGGAAGAAGCAAGATAAAAGTGGTAGAAAACTATGCAAAAAGTATTCTTCTCTGATTTTAAGATTACAAAGTGAAAGATAAGAAAGCTAAGATTAACTCAAATTACAACACAATCAACAAGGAGTCTGATGAAACTGCTGTGCATAATAGATCTAGGACCTATTAGAGATGACAGATTTAACACTGGCTGTCACAGTCTGCATGAATTTTTTAACTGGCAGACAAAGGCCTCCTGGACATAGGCCTAACTTGTACAGCAAATTTTGCTTGTCCTAAAATTAGATTGCAGTCATACACAGAATTGAACACAAACTTATAAAATGACCCAAAACCACTGAGCACAGGTAAATACTTACACTGCAAGCATTAACTTACATTTCAAGCAATAAAATAAACAAAATAACCCCAGCCCTTTCAATAGTGCAATAGCTGTTTTATGGTCACAAGCAGCTGCTACAGTTTGGTTTAAGGAATTACCAACCAAAGGGATATAGGATTTACCTGTCAGCTCGCTGCAACTGAAATGGACCACCACAGTGCGATCCACTCTCTGTGAACTTAAGATTTATTAAGCAATGGAATAGACCCACAGATCTAAATGAGACCTGCCTTCATTTGCATGATTTTGATCTTAAAGTGGTACTCCTGTTGAACACAGGAAAAAAATTCTGGGAAATTCTTAACTTCATAATCTGTATCACTTTTATAAAAGCTACTTTAAAGTTTAAAAATTTAAATTGAAAAACAAAAGAAAATAAGGAGTTGCTTAACCACTTAAAGAGCATGTTACAGTTGCATTTTGCCTTGACAGTGTCCGTCCCCTTAAATATTTCAACTCATGTTTCTAAGCTTAGGACTCACAAGATTTATTTGTATTTCAGCTGTTCAGAAGCTCTCATTTACCTTGAAGAGTGTGGCTTTTTCAGGGATTATTCCTTTAATTTTCACCTGAGGTTCCAGAGGAAGTGGAATAAGTTCCATATCTGCTAAATTCATCTTTTCATTATCAGCTAACAATGCCTGAAGCCTCTCATTCTAAAAGAATAAAAATTTGTTAAGGAAAAAATCTCCACAAAACATAAAACGCATACTAGGTATTTATAAAGTCCATAAACAAAGGATGCATAACTAAGAAATATTCAACTTATTAGATTCTTTATCAGTACAAAGAATCAAGGTTTCACTCATACAATCCAGGAAAATAAAAACTCTCTATTTGCAGCAATTTGAATAACAAAGGAAATATTCTATCTAGTGTAAGTAGAGTCAAGCAATTTTCTAAGTTCCAGATATAATAGTCTTAAAAAAACCAAATTTCTAAATTGCCTGCACAAAGCACAGAATGATTTGTTTTCCATACCAAAATTAAATGTTAGTTATGTTTCAGAAATTGATTCAAATCCAACTCAGAAACTTTATATCCCTCAACTCCCATTTGCCTGCCACAAAGGAACCAAATGGCCAAGAGCTTGCACTGATCTGATTTCCACTTGTTTGACATTCCTACGTCTGTAGTTATCAGAAAGACAAAACTCATCCATTCTTGAGTACTTTACACTTGGTGTCCTGGATAGTAAAGGTTGAATACATTGAAGTCTCTAGCCTTTTCCCTTGGTGAATATATCAGACACAAACAGATACCAAGGAGGCCCAAAAGTGTTAAGAATAGTTCTAGTGGTTGATTGCTGCTACCTAGACTGCAATCTAAAAGGAAAAGCCATGCATTTCTTAGTTTTACAGAAATTTCTAAAAAGAATATACAACTGAATGCTACCAATGAATGTACAAGCAGGAAATAGAATCTTACAAATTGAAAAATACTCCTCTTCTTTTAGCCTTTGTTACTGGTACACAAAACAAGTTGCCTCACTTTTTGTTAATAAGTGCTTTACTCTTCTGCATAAATATACCTGATATATTTAAAGAAACCATCACACCGAAAAACCCATGTGTAAAAATACTGATGTGGGTCAAAGGAAAAGGTTATACACAAAGAGAAATCCCTCTGCTATTTCCACTTTCTTTCCCAGACCCATCTGTCTTAAAATACTTTTAGCTAAGAAGGACAAAGCTTCTTGAAACATGTAATAGAAAGCCTTTTCCTCAAGAAAAGGCAGAGAATTCTGATAAACATATACCTTTCAGATGAAGAGAGAGCAGAGTTCTGATAAACCCGTACCTTATGGAAGAACAGCTTTGTTGCTCTTGGATCAAATGAAACCTTGCTGCCAACTGATTTTTACTATCTATCCTGGCATAGCACTCACACAGCAATAACCTGATACTCCTCCACGTCCCCCAAAACATGTTCAGTTATATCATCAAGTATTCAACTATTCTCATATCTTCCTTCGGCCAAAACATGCCATGAGTGTTTCTGTTTTCTATCAATGAACTTTGAGCACACTTTGGAACTTTGAACTATCAAAACCTTTCCAAAGTTTGTTCAGAATTAACCAAGATTATTACAGAAGGATGGACATCTGCTATACATATCAGTGCTAAGAAACTTTAATGAAAGGCTAACATTCCTACCCACTGTGAAATTTAAACCACAGACAGGCTTTCCAATCCTTTAGTTACCTTTTTCTTGCGATTCCCACTTTCACGCTGCACTGCCTTCATTACATGAACCAGCCGATCTACAAATGTCTGCTGGGCTGCCAAAAGCGAGCGCATAACTCTGACAGACTTATCACCCTAAGAGAATGAAAAGAAACAGAATTAATTCCTTGTCCTGTAATTATTTTATCTGGAAATCATTCCTTTGTTCTCAGACCTTTGGGCTTTTAAGAGGTTAAGTGAATAATGATCTATTTCCCGTCAATTCAAGAGGTATTTTCTGTAAAACACAATCACAGTCACTGTAGCTGGCAATCAATTATCTGACCTAACAGTGCACTTCAATTTGCTTCAACAATTTCAGTGGTGAACAGTCATGCATGACAAACCAATTCACACAGCCAAAGCAAGTTAGTAAGGATAACTGAGAAATATTGTTATGAAGCACAATAGTCAGATTCAGGTAAACCCTGCCACAACTGGAAATAATACTAAGTGCGAGATACATGAAAATCCGTAAAGACTGCATATCTGCTATACAGTAAAACTTCCAAATCTCAGTTTTTTTCAGCTGTTTTAGGTTTTTTCTCTGCTCCTCCAGCGCCCTCTGCTGTCAACACACAGAACAGCAAGACCTGTTTCTCAGTTCTGATCCGTCTCATCACTTGCACTTCAAGGACAAGGGCTTACAATGAATAAATAAATAAATAGATAGATAAATAAATAAATAAGCCACATTGATAACACAAGGCTTTTATTAGGTTTTAGACCCAGTGTAAGGCAGACTGTTTTAGAACCAGTATGTTTCTAACAGGAACAAACAACAAAAGAGAACAAAGAGTTCTCAATATTTGTTTGTTTCCTTTTTGTCAGTTTCTTCAGCTTACTAAAAATTCAAAATTCAAACGGAAGTGGAAGCTTTTATAAAATTTCAGTGCATGTGACTTACATACACAAAAAAGCCTAACTGATCCTCTCAGACACCTGCACCTTTTTAAGGAAGGACTATCCCAAACCATTATGGACTTCCTTACACAGAGGCATTACCTTCAGCAAAGCCTGACTGAATCTTCTCATTACGTTTAAGTACATTTCATGAGTCTTTGGGTCCCTCTGCTGAGTATCTTGGTCTTCACACTCCACTATTACATACCTGCAGCATAAAAACAACCCAAGTTATACCATACTCCTGAAGCTACATGATTTGAGTGAAACACAGTAGCCCTGTATTACAGACCTGCAACTAGAAATGAAGATGGTATCTGAGATGTTTAGCTCCACCAACAGCTGAACTCTTAAAACTGCATAGTCCCCAACTCCATTTGGACCAGGAGAGTCTATCAAAGTGTCTGTTTGTGGTTTTTCACTTAGGGTGAGGTGTCATCACTCAAAGAGCACACACCTGATGTCCAAATCATATGAACACTCCAGTCAGCCAAGAAGTACATCAAAGCATGTTTTCCACTGTGATACCACCTGCTGCGCAATTTAGTGGCTGCAAACTTGCTATTCAAGAGCAGGTGCAATACAAGGTGAATCTCACCCTACCTGCTCCCTATTTTACAATTAGAAATGGTGGAAGGAAAGGCATGGGTCTTAAAATAGCTCCACAAAGTCAACATGCCAGAGTTTCCATTTCCAAACTATGAATCAGATACAAAATTTAATAGTAGAATCTGGAACATTTACACTGAAAATTTATTTTGATGTTAAGCAGTCATTTGGAATGCTTTTGCCTAAATTTCTACTTGCAGCACTGACAAGCAAAAAGTAGCTATCTATTGAAAGCTACCTACATATCTTCTTCCTGTTCTTCAATGTATCTTCTAGTGCTACCCAGCAAAAATATACGATAAACATAGAGTAAAAACACAGAAACACTATTTAAAAAGGAAGAAGTCAGCACGTTTTCAGTACATTTTCAAACACTGCCTTTGGATTCAAAAGTGACTAATTCAAGACAGTCCCTTGGACATTACACTGTCAGCAAGAATAACACCTTCCTTATGTACTTGTGTAGAATCTCTTTGTAACACAGTAACTGTGAGACAAGACGAGAGGTCTGTCATTTGCATCTGATCAGATCTGAGCAGTCTTTTATAAACACACAATATATTATATCCACTAGAATACGGCATATGAAACTTATTCCATGTGTACAACCCCAATGAAATCTATAACTAAAATTCCTTCTAGTACCTCGCTAATGCAGTGTTATAGACTGTGCTCTCATGAATGTGTGTATAAAAGTAAGTCCAAACTCTGAGTATCTAAAGTTGAAGAAAAAGGGGAAGTAATGAAATGAAATGTGCCATTTACATCTCCATTTGTCAAAAGGGCCCTGGACAGTTTCATACTTGGGTAGGTGTCTCGTACATCCCAAAAGGAGACAGAAAAAGCAGTAGTACTGACTTCTGAGGCAACTGTTAAAGGATAGGCTGGCTTTACAATGACAAGTGACTGAGCAGAAGGTTTCATTCTCAAGGGTTTTTGTACTTTTTCCACTGATTATTTTAGCTGCATGCTGTGTCTGGATAGGTGAAACATACAATTGATCAGTAGCCATGAGGATTTATGGTTA